>JABSTQ010009963.1:0-283524 GCA_013358835.2 Ixodes persulcatus | reverse complement strand
TATACAGATATCGCCACATGATTCCTAGTTCGGCCATGATACTCGTTTAGAACTCTATTTTACGCTCAATATAACTATTGCTTTTTGGTATGGGGAAATACGAGCTTAACTAATATCAATCAAATGCATATTCTTCAGAAGAGAGTGATTCGTATGATATATGTCATACTAGCTATGACAGTCATACGAAACCATTGTTTAAAAAATTTAATATTGTGCAAATTACCAGTCACTATAGTTACAAAATAGCCCTTGCCTATAAAAATCGTTTTGTACCAACAGTTTACTTTTATCGATCTCAAATCTTCAGTTCAAGGAAACGCTCTACAACACTCGTTCTGAAGATTCGTGGGCAGTACCGCACTCCAGGACCAATTACGGCGATCAAATGCTGAGATGTACACTACGCGCCTTTTAAATTGTTGCAGGAATTGAATATAACTATTTTGAGTGGAACTCGGAAGGATGTACTTTCTGTTTTCGTTAATGATTTTCTTAAATACGTTCATGATTAGTTAAAGCATGAATCGATTGTACGATTTAGCTCACCTACTTGTTTTTATTTGGTGTAGTGATTGTTAATTTATTGAATGTGTGTACGCGTATATTTTTTTCTCTGCTGCTGTAGGGGGGGGGGGGGGGGGGTGGGGGCAGAGGCTCGTCAAGCAACACTGAGTTGCTTTTTTCTCTGCCTCCCCTCTCCAAACGGAGAGAAATAAAGACTTTTTGACTTTTGACTTGACTCTTTCGGCCTTCTTCCGTCATCCACGTTCTCTTGACCGAGTCGACGAGTAATGGGGTATTCGCACGACGGAGATTTATTCCAGAAAGAGGAGCAAACGTCATTACGCTTCGAGGCCACATGTACCACATCACGGATGTTTGCTATACTCTGTTCACCCTTAAAGGGACACTGAACCGAATATTTCAGTGTCTATGTGAAGTGGCGCACGATCTTTGCACGAGCCTGCAGCCGCCGGTGTGCGCGAAAGCAACGAAATTGACGTCATAGTCCCCAGTTCACGCTTAAGATGACAGTGAAGCGTATGGTATCCCGGCATCAGGAAAATAAAAACAACAGGCTTTTCATCCTTACAAGTGAAAGCGGCGTGCTTGACAGAACAGTAATCACCTACGTTTTACACCAGACCCCACTGTGGAAATGAAGATCTGTTTCTCTTCTCCTTTTGCCCGGAGCCCATACATTCACTGTCATCTTAAGCGTGAACGGGGGACTATGACGTCAGTTTCGTTGCGTGTGCTCGCGCACACCGGCGGCTCCTGGCTCGTGGAAAGACCGTATGCCACTTATTATGGACACCGGGATGTTTGGTTCAGCAACCCTTTAAGCTGAGACTGCAATCATTGCTACAACCAAGAGACTACGAGATCGCAGTGTTGAAATGTTTTTCGGCGGAACGAGCGCTAGCTCTAAGAAAGCCCGTCTCACAGCCAGGAGACCGGGCTAGCTCGCGCTTCCAGCCTTGGCTCTAGTCTTAAGGATGAATGGAGTATAGCAAGCAGCCGTGATGTGGCGCACGTGACTTCGAAGGGCGACGACGCTTGCTCCTGTCTCTGGAAGAAATCTCCGTCGTGTGACTGCACCATAAAGCTCTTTGGTCAGGCGGGCTCAGGGACTGTCAGAGCGGTCTGGCCTTTCATGGCCGTCAATGCAACAATGTCGAATGTCCTGCTGCATTTGTAATATAATGGCTGTTTCAGTAAAGACTTTCAACATCTCCTACTAATAGGGTGGTGAGAGAAAAAGAAACTCTTTTGGGGAACACACTGCCAGCCACGGTCAGTGATTGAAAAAACAAAACATATACTAATTAGTTAAATAACTAAATATACTTCAGTAATTAACTTTTAACTAGTGAAAAAAACAACAACATATGGCTCAAATTAAAACTTTCTGAGCGTCATCAAAGTCCCGAAATCAGTTCATTTTCGGAAGACTTAAAGCACCTGTGAAGCGTGTGGTGCGTTAACGTTATCATTCGTGCAGCGGGCACAAGGCTGGGGATGCGAGGACGCGGATGATAAGAATATCATCTGCGTTTTTCGCAATAATCCTCCGTCAGATTGCGGGCACTTGGGTTAAACCCGCCATTTGGGCATTCGCTGGCAGGCGCTTTGCGTCGGAGCCACCGGGGAGGCTGGACTTTAAAAACCAAGCTGAGATTGCAGTGACGGTAATTACCAAGCTATCTCTGGGACTCTCCTCTGGAGAAATCGTGTTAGTTCTGGCAAGTCCTTTGCAGCGGCTTCTATGTCCCTACATATATGTTCGGTCTTTTGAATGTTCACGTGTTAGTGGACTTTAATTTAACGAACCAAGTTCTAATCCAAAACAGGAAAATGACAAAAGCCATCCAAGTCTCCCGATAACGAGAGGACCTCCGGGGTGCATTTAATAGCTCCGGCACAAGTACTCCAGAGATAAAAGCGGGGCACTTTGAACATTCGTGCGTTCTTCGTTTTCTATCGCCCGGTATTTGGCATTTTAGTAGACTTCTTTTCTTTCGGCTCGTCAGGTCTCGCCTTCGCACGTTGCACCTGCGTCGAAGTCGCGGCCATTACATCTTTATAGCCCCGTGATTTCCGACTCTCCTGTTCGGTTTTCCGACTTTTGCACCCGCCCTTCGCATTGTGCTTCCATTGCGTATCAGTTCGCAGTTTTATGTCCCGCCCATTCCTCTCCAGCTCCAGTTCATTTCCCCTTAGGTACGGAAGAAATGGTGTGGCGAAGCGCGGGAGAGGAAATCAATGGTCGGCGCATTGAAAAGTAATTGAGACTGCTGCTCCTTGGTTCCCCAGCATCGGCGATAGACATTCATCTGCGGAAATTGCGTTCCTCCCCGCGGCTCTTTTGGCCATCAAGTATTTAAGAATGGCGGCGATCGCTGCCGTGGTACCTGCGAGCAAGAAGCGGAAAAAGTATAAGCACGGCGTGAGGGTCATTCTTTATTGTTCTTCAACTAAACGAGGTGGCGACGGCCTTTTTCGGGTAAGCTCAGCTAGCCATTTTTCATTCAGCGAAAACTTTGAGGGAGTGCGCCGGGTCATGAAATAGCGATGCCTTGTGGTGCGGCCATATATTCACCGGAGTCCTTCTGCATGTTTCATGATCCCAGCGCCGGGCTGCTGAGGAAACTCAGGAAAGAGTCGACTGTGTTGTTGGGAGAACCGCCTAAAGTCCTGTTCCGAAGTTTCGCCGTAAGCTGCGCTCTCGGTGTCGAGTTAACGTGGAAGAATAATTTAATTAGGACAGCGTCTCGCTTCTTCCTGGAAAAATCTCAAAGGTCAGCAGAAAAAGCAAGTTAAAGGGGCGGTACAACGATATTAAATTGGATTGCTTTCTTACTTTGCACGAACTTACTTTCATTAGTGGGACCGAAGTACACTCTCACGCAACGCCACTGACGAAGAAACTCCTTTGTTGCGGTGTAATTTCAAGGACAAAAGCGAGCGTTTCATTCAACCTCTACTTCGCAAAACTTGATGACGTATATGGGAGATCGCAGAATCTCCTAGTGACGATATTTGAATGCGGCTCATAAACTGGACCCGATCATTGCATGGGAACTCGATTGGGGCTTGTGATAATCGATTAGCTTCGAGAATCATTTGGGTATGGGGCCCGTGTCCCAGTCGCTGCAATGACGACAATAGCCGAACCATAACAATAACTCAGGCTCGTGTCCTGTGCTTTGCCAACCCAGCGCGTGGCTATGATTAACATTGGCGGAATATAATCGGCTCCAGATCACGTGGCCGCGTTGTTCTGGCTGCGAGTTGAGGGGGTAAACGCTGCTCGTCTTTCTTTAATTTTTTCAGTCGACTTCGATTGCCTGTGGTGAAAAACGAACGGGTGTTTCAGAGCTCATTGACGTCAGGAAGCCCGTTTTATGCAGTTATTGCGCAAAGAAAAAAAAAAT
The DNA here is from genome assembly GCA_013358835.2 of Ixodes persulcatus. Taxonomy (NCBI): domain Eukaryota; kingdom Metazoa; phylum Arthropoda; class Arachnida; order Ixodida; family Ixodidae; genus Ixodes; species Ixodes persulcatus. The sequence continues at coordinate 279,583 of JABSTQ010009963.1, read as the reverse complement.
AGTGTCATTGTTTTTTTTTAATTCTAGGTTTCGTCAGACGTTTTTGCTCTAAGCGATTACTGAGAGATTTTACTAAGGGGTGATATAAAATACCACAGTTTACTATATATAAAAATGCAGTGATCACCCTACATGTACTGCATATTCTTCCTGAGAGATAAACGGTTTTATCATAGTTTTACCAACTTCTTGGTACCGGCAGTGTAATGCAGTTTAGTGCTGTACAAGATCAGTTTTTGAACGGATGTTCTGATTATATTGGCGACATCCTGGTCCAAGATGTCGAACCGGAACCGAACCGAACCGAAAACCGAAACCGAACCGTTATTTTTAGCCGAACCGGAACTAACCGAACCGAAATCTTCGCCGCCATCTTGGAACTGATCCGGAACTGAATCGGAGAAAATGTAACGGTAACCGTTTCAAAACGGTTAGCGGGATTTTTTTTAAATTATTACAAAATGAATGTTTGCGAAATAAAAATTGGCAGCTATGTTTCGATGAAGTGATCAAATTGTCATATACCGAATTAGAATAAATGTGAAATTATGGGCTTTCGTGGTGCTCCTGTATTGGCACTATGATTAATCATGTTAACGTGTCACGTGACGTCATGGAGTAAAGACCATACTTTCAAGTGACGTCACGTCATGTGGCCCCGTGACGCAGTTAACGTGACTCACTGCTTCAGGTCGACCTAAACTGAAAACGTCACTAGATTTATTAGCGTCGTTGACACCATGACGTCAAATACATCACGGTATATAATTAGCGTAGATCATGTCGTCGCTTGTTTCTATTAGCAAGTTGAGAAAGGAAAAGCTCTTATTTTCCTCTATTTTTGCTGCGTCTGTTATCGAGCTGAGAGAAAAAACTAATGGGTGTTTTTTTTCAGGTTATCAACGTCAGGATCAGCTTTTAGCGATATCTAGTGAAAGTACAAACTTGTTGCATGACCCGTTTTTACATGTACACATCATTGAGGCACTCAAAACAAATTTTCGATGGTGCTGACACTGCCTTAAAAGTTTTTCCCGAGAAAAAAGTATTGAAATTGACTAAATCTGACTTGTCAATCCGACCGATAAATAGCGCTTCATCTGTGTACGGGAGGAATAGCCGAAAAGAAAAACCATAGTGCCTTAAAGGGGCAATGCAACAATTTTTGTACTCTGCGCAAATACCGTTTAAAACGGATTCCTTCACATTAATGAGCTATGAAACACGCGTTCGTTCTTCACCCCACGCAATAGCAAGTTCCAGAAAAAATTAATGAAAACGAGCAGCGTTCTCACCCCCTCAACTCGCACGCCAGAACAAGCGGGCCACGTGTTCTGGAGCCGATTATATGCCGCCAATGTTAATCATAGCCACGCGCTGTGGTTGGCAAAGCACAGGACACGAGCTGAGTTCCAGACATTGTTATGGCTCGGCTATTGTCGTCGTTGCAGCGATTGGACACGGGCCACATCCCGAATGCATGTCGAGGCATCGATTGTCACGAGCTCAGATCGAACGCGTACGCAGTTTTCGCGTCCACTGTGTGAGCAGCATTTGAATATTATCACAGCTGGGATCGCAAAGACTCGATGACGCATTCCCGGGGATCATACTGTTGCCATTGTCCCCACAGCTCCGTCATCAAATTTTCGCGAAGGAGAGACCTGAAAGAAAAGCTCCGCTTTTATCCTTTGAATTCCGCCGCGACGAAGACGCTTCTTGGTCAGTGGTGTTGCGTTTCGAGTATTCTTGAGTCCCATTAGTGCCAGGAAGCTGGTGTGGAGTAAAAATAGTCCTACCCAATGACGTTGCACAGCCCCTTTAAAGGGACAACGGAGCGGTGGCAGCCGCTCTAAATTTCACAGGAGTGTCGTTCTCAAGGTCTTCCCCAATCTTCGACCACCTCCATATTTTTTTTTTTTTTAAACTGCACGACGTTTGGATTCAAAATGAAATAACAAAAAATTATACGACTACTGTTCACAAATGGACACAAAATAATTGTCGAATTAACACCGCCAATTGGAAGAGGGGATCCCTCGGGAATAATAAGTATTTTGTGCAAGAGCATCGAAAAAAGATATGGGGGGGGGGGGGGGCGGTTGTAAGAACATATTTTGTTTTATAACTTCCTCTGCTCCGCATCATTCGGCACAGAACCAGAAAGCATGTCCCGGAAACTACTTTGTTTGCAAAAACACTGCTGCCCAGAAAGAGCGTTTTTGTGGTGCCAGACGCTCGCGCTGTTCCTCACGACGCTGCACTAAGCAAGAACAATTTGTCTCTCAAATTCTCTACTTGCGCCTGAGCGCGCAACTTCTGCCGCGTGCATTTGCACCACTAGATCGATGTTTGCAACAAGAAAAAAATCCCAATGACCACCAGCATATACCACAGTGACGTCCCGTCAACCATGTTTAAACAATTTAGTTTTCTGGTGAAATGCGATGTCTCAACAGTAGCAAAAGTGTAGTACAACTGCGAAGTTGTTGAGTATCGCGATTATATGCGGCAGCCGATAAAATGTTAGAGAGCGCATAAACTCACAATGCACAGAGTTCTAAAGTGAGGGCCCAAACAGGGCACGTAAACCGAATATTAGCCATAGCCTCCCGAGACTATTTGTTGAAGTTTCGAGCTCGTGCCAGCCGCGTCCAAATGTGATTTTAATTAGACATAAAATGTGTGTACTTCGAGCTATTTTGTGTCATTAAGAAGGAAGATCATCGCGTGCATCTCTTATTTATTTATTTTTTTTTTATTTTGTTCCTTTTTATCATGCTCAGAAACAACCACGCGGGTCTTCATATTGGCGCACAGAAGATAATAATGAGAAATCGGAACACACACACACAGATTCAAATGCACAAATTAACATGGCTACAAGTAGTGGGCGGCTTCACACAAAATTACTACAATTTAAACTTCAACCAGACTCTACAAGGGGCCTCGGCGGCCGTATTCCCAATTTCGAACGTTTCGAAAGCGCACGCGGAATCATGGGCTCTGTTGGAGCTGAGCAAGGTCCATGCTAGGACGCGGTTATAGGGTTTTGGATTTTCCTGCGATTATCGGTTTATTATGCCGACGCTACCGGCGAATGACTCTTCGGAATGCACGGCATTTCTGCACGCTGACATTGGAGTGCGGCCGTACCGCATTGAAAATTTCAGGGAACCTTTGCGGCAACTTGGCGCCCTGAGAGCCGTGATCGGTTAGGGGGTGTTCCAGATGGGGGACGTTTGGATTGTCCGCCTCAAGTCAACTGCTGCAAAGAAGAAACTGATGATGTCTGGCAAGTTCAAGGTGAAAGGAGGTTGGTGTCTGCCGATGGACCCTGATCGACGAGAGGTCCGACTCAAGCTTCTCTGGGTGCCCTTCAGCGTGCCCAACGACGCCCTGAACAAGGGCACTGGAGGAGTTCAGCGTGGTGAGAGAGATAACCAAGAAAAACTGCACATCGACGGGTTTGACGATGTCGAGTCGTCGACCCCGGGTGGCACGGCTGTCACAGAAGAACGGCATGACGCTGGAAAGCCTGCTCACCAGCTTCGGTTCACCGGAGGCCATGTACTTGTGGTCGGTCCAGGACGTGCACCACTGTGCCTTCGGTGCAAACGGCCTGGACACCTTCGCCGTGATTGCAGGGCGCCTCGCTGTAGTAAGTGCCGTGTGTAACGACTTCCGGGATGTGTCGTTAGTAAAGAGCCGGGAGACGATGTGCACGTTATGAGTGCTGCGGCTCGACTGCCCGTGGGAGCCGGTTTAATCAGTTTCAATGCCTAGCCGCTCATAGCCATTGTTGCTAGATGAGGCTAGTGATGCCGTTACACCTCCCTTTCTTTAACCACAGGAGTTTAATATTTCTCTTGGATCAACATTACAATAATAGCTGAGTCTTCGTGGAGCCCGACGCGTCCGGTAGACTGTCGGACTGGTGGTGGGTCAGGTGCACGAGCGCTGACAGGAGGACCAAGATCCAGATGGGCTGCGAACCGTCCTGGTCTTGAAGCAGGGGGGTCTCTTGGCTCGGACTCCACTAAGGTCTCGCCTGAAGGAGTCTTTTATCGGGCTTTCTTGTGCAGCTTGCGTTGTGGTCCAATCCTCGGGATGTCTGTCGACGTTGAAGGCCTCTGGAGTGGTCCGCAAAGCTGCCTGTTTCTGCGATACTCCGCACCATCCTCGGTGACAACCTTGTAGGAACGCGGAGCAACTTGCTCCTTGACTTTTGCCTTTGTCGTGCATCCTTTGTCACTTTTCATTCGAACGACATTGCCTGGGCGCAGTCCTGGTAGTGCTCCCTCGGTGGTGCGACGCTGCATTCCGCTTTGTGGGTGGATCGCCCGGTGACGTGGTGAAGTCTGGTAGGCCCCAGCGTAGACGACGTCCCATCAGCAGCTCGCTTGGGCTTTGGCCGCACTCGAGGGGTGAAGTTCTGTAGTTCAGCAGACTTTGATAGAAGTCCCCTCCTGTAGAGCAAGTCTTTTTCAGGATACGTTTGATGATCTGCACACCTTTCTCGGCTAGCCCGTTGGATCGCGGAAATCGAGGGCTCGAGGTGATTGTGCCTGAAGTCGTAGTCTGCTGCGAAAGTCCGCGAATTCTCTGGAGCTGAACTGGGGCCCGTTATCTGTCAAGACCTCGAGTGGTGATGCCATGTCTAGCAAATATAGACGACGTTTTGATATGACGACAGGAACCAGTGGTGCTTTCCCAGTTGCTCAACTTCAGGGTAGTTAGAGTGGGCGTCATAGACAACCAGATATGTTTTGCCTGCATGTTGACATAAGTCTGGCTCCTACTCTTGTCCACGGAGAAGCGGGAGATGGTCTCATAAACAGCGGTTCTTCGGGCTGAGCATACGAGTTAACCTTGCACGTTTCACACCGGTCAATCCTATCCCTGATCTCTTGAGACATTCCGGGCCAAAACATCAATCGACGAGCTTTTGCCTTTGATTTATTTATTCCCAAGTGACCCGCATGCAGCTTTCGGAACATTTCGGGTCTTAGCACTTTGGGTATCACCACTTTGGTTCCTTTGAACAGCAGACCACCTATGACTGAAAGTTCCGAGGCATAAGACTTGTATTGGCCAATGAGCGGTTGATGATTTAAAAGAGCTTCCATGACCCTTGACAAAACAGGATCCCGTGCTGTATCTTGCACAAGTATTTTGCCTGTCCTTTCACTCACCACGCTGGAACGGACAGAGACCGCGTGGACCTCAACGTCGTCGGTGTCGTTCGGTACCGTTTGGCTGGAGGGGCTTGGCGTTCTAGATAGCGTGTCTGCTGGAACAAGGAGTTTGCCAGGGACATTACTAAAGTGGTAGTCATACTTCATCACTCGCAAGAAAAGCCGTTGCAATCTGGCGGGCATGTCACCCAGACATTTCTTTGATATTGCAATCAAAGGCTGACGATCAGTTTCTATGAGTACTTTCCGGCCATAAATAAAGTCGTGAAAGTTTTCGCAGCCATACACAGTTCCCAAAGTTTCCTTCTCAATTTGGGAATATCTGGTTTCGCAATCTGTTAGGCGTCTTTAGCTGTACGCTACTGGTCGCCACTCGGGGCCATGCTTCTTGAAGAGTGCAGCACCAAGACCGTACCTTGAGGCGTCTGTTGAGACCTTCGTCTTCTTGCTCGGGTCGTAGACTGCCAGGACAGGCGCGTTGGTGAGGGCAACCTTGATGCTGTCCAGCTCCTTGTTGTGTTCTGGTCCCCATGTGAAGTCTCGGTCATGCTTGAGCAGCTCGCGGAGTAGGGCTGTTTTCTCAGAAAAGTGAGGCAGATATTTTCCAAAGTAGGTGACGAGGCCAAGGACTCGCTGGAGCTCTTGCTTCTTAGTGGGAACTGGCATCTGCAAGACACTATCGATCAGGTCCGGTGAAGGCTGAATGCCCTTCTCACTAATTCTGTCACCTAGAAAAACAAGTTCTTTCACGCCAATTTCACATTTTTCTGGATTCAGGGTAATCCCGTTACGTTGGGCAGCACCCAAAGCTGCTCGTAGGCGCTCTTCATGTTCGCTATCGTTCGCGCCCCACACCAGCACATCATCTACGTAAACCCAGACACCAGGAAGGCCGTCAAACACCTGCGACATATCCAGAATTTGCGTCTAATCTAGAAAACACCCTGGCATTCGTTAGCTCCGCTTCGATGTCCTCGCGTTTGGGCATCTCAAAGTGCTCCCGTCTCAGGCATTCATTGAGGTTGCGGGGATCCATGCAAATTCTTAGGCAGCCATTTTTTTTTCGAACGAGGACCAAGGGGCTCACCCATTCAGTCGGTTCGTCAATCCTTGCAATGATTCCTGCCGCTGTCATCCTCTCCAGCTCTTCTTTCAACGGCTGCTTCAGCAGGTGAGGCACACGTCGTGGAAGCTGAACAACCGGACGGGAACCCTCCTGCAGGACGATCCTGTAGGCCTTCGAAAAACATCCCAGACCACGGAACAGTTCTGGATAGTCCTTCATGACACGCTTTCGGAGAGGCGTCGATTCTGGCTGAGCTTTTGAAGTTACTGCAGCCACATCGGCAACTCGCTGGACAAGGCCGAACTGTTCGCTTGCCGCAAGCCCCAGAAGCGTGTCTCTTCTTCACTACAAAGAATTTCACGTCGACTGTCTTATCTTGATGAGTCACCGGCAAGATCAGTGTGCCCGCGTGCTTGATAACATCGCCACTGTAGCTTCGCAACGTCACTTTGCTCTCTTTCAGGTTGACTTGAATACTGCCGTCGCTCAACCAGCTTAAGGGAAGTAAGTTAACTTGGAAGCCAGTGTCCACCTTCAACTTCAGCTTTTTATCCCCAACGTTCGCCTCAATCAACCACTCCGGTCCACCCTTCTTGTCTGCCACTTCCAAAACTTCAAACTTGTCGCCGTCCGAAGCGCTTTCAGTTTCTTTGGAGACACCGTCAATTGCTTTCGACTTGCAAATCACCGCAAAGTGATTTTTTCTTCCACACTTTCGGCACTGTTGACCGTAGGCGGGGCATTTTTTTGGTTGATGTTGCCTTTTGCATCGGCCGCATTCTTTGCCCTTTTGTACTTTGACTTTGCTCAGCACTTCTACCGTCTTTTCTGAGTCGTCCCACATTCTTCTCTGGTTCGCCGCCATTTCCGCAGCCTGTGCTAGCTTTATGGCGTTTTCCATGGTGAGCGGGTCCTTCCTCAGCAGTCGTTCTCGTAGTTTGCTATCTGCTGTGCCGTACACAATCTGGTCACGGATCATCGAGTCCCGCAGCGCGCCAAAGTTGCAAGACTGTGCTTTCACTTGTAGGCCACGTAGGAAGCTCTCGAACGATTCGCCGTCTCTCTGGACGCGCCTTCTAAACACATATCGTTCGTAAGTCTCGTTCGTACGGGGCTGACAATAGTTCTCAAACTTGTCAAGCAGCGTCTCGAAGCTTTCTTGCTCTTCTGTCGTGCACCCAAAAGTGCTGAACACTTCAATTGCGTCAGGTCCGGCTACGTGTAGAAGTATGGCTGCCTTCTGCTTGGAGCTACGTCCCTTTTCTGTGTCTGTTGCTTTGAGGTACAATTCGAGGCGTTGTCGAAACTTACGCCAGTTCTCGGCGATGTTTCCGGAGAGCACCAGGCAGTCTGGGGGGCGAAGTCCGTCCATGGTCGCTCAGTAGGGCAGGGAGCCGGTTTAATCAGTTCAATGCCTAGCCGCTTCTAGGCCATTGTTGCTAGATGAGGCTAGTGATGCCGTTACACCGTGGATATGGTCACGAACTCCAAAACTGCGTTCGATCCTACGCTCGCGTCGCAGGAGGACGCCAGGCCGAGGATGATATGAACGAGCTTGTGATGGACGAACAAGAGGCGGAACAGGCGGCGGCGCCCTCAACACAAGCGCCTGTAGTGTCAGCGACTTCGAAGGCAACAGTAACCTGTAGCAAAGAATGCGAAGGGAAACCTGACGGAAAAAAAGAGCCTTTTGTGGTCACAGCGCCCGCCGAGACGCGGACCGCGAAGCTCATGGACACCACGGGGCATTTCGAACACTCAGCAGGTTCGGATGCAGCTACAGTAGAGGCAGCAGCAGAGAAGATGGCTACATGCAAAAAAACGGAAGTGGCTCCGGAGAACAGCCCCAGCGAGGAAATATCCCTGGACGCAAGACTTCGAAGCGGCGACTAGGGCACCTGGGTGCAAGCTGCCGCAAGCGAGCAGGCACTGCGATGCTTGGAATATCAGTGGACGCTTGCCGGGGAAAAAAAGGACGCTATACGACACGCAACCGGTCGCCTTCTAGGACTCGTGAAGACCGGCTGTCACAGAAAGCTGGTTTCCTCGCTACCTTTCTGATTGGCGAGTGTCTGATAGTTGACGCAAGGTCATAAGCTACTAATGTTTTTTTTTTTTTTCAGCCCATGAGCAGTTCGAGGTCGCACTGCGTATAGCTACCCTGAACGTAATAGGACTGTCTGCAAGGCGAAGGCAGTGCCAGCTCAGACGGTTGTTCTTGAAAAACGACCTCAAAGTGATAGCGGCCCAGGCAACCAAGAATGAGAGCGAGGTGCAGGCCGAGCAGATGGTGCGCCAATTGGAGTCGCGATCCGATGAATGCGTAAGCCATGCGGTAGAGAGGTGGGGAAGTGTAAGCATCTTTTTGAAAAATTCTTCAAGTGTTATTGTTGAAAATGTTAATTGCTTCAGGTGGGAGAGTCATGTATTGGGATATTTGCTCTTTCGATCAGAGTTTCGTATAATTCGTATCTACGCACCAACGTAGAGACAGAACGATGCCAATTTTTTTAAAGTATGGCGGAATATTTAAAGTCCGAACGACTGCTTGTTGTGGTGGGGGATTTTAACACTACATGTGCTCCAGAAGACAGGACCCCTCATGGTCGCCGGAGGGATAGCAGTTGTGACGTGTACAATGAATCGGTAAATGAGCATTGCTTGGAGGACGTGGCTCATTGCGAAAAGTGCACGAAGTGCGTGCAGTTCACCCATTTCCAAGGAAGCAGCCACGCACGGCTAGACAGAGCATACGTGTCAGTTGAGCTTGCTCGACCCTGTGAACACTATCGTGTCGAGCAAGTGTGCTTTAGCGACCACTGCCTCGTGACTTCCGGGTTGGGGTGAAAACAAAAAGACCGACACACATTTAATTGGCACAACTTGAAAAATAACTACAAGCTCCTTGACGACGAAGTGTTTAACGACAAGGTAAATACACTGATTGAAAATTTAGGGAACATCTGCGGGAGTGAGATGACCGGAGAATGGGAAGAATTTAAACGAGCATTTAAAAGGGACGCCGAAAAAAGACCAACCACCCTTAAAGGGTACTCCGGCGATTTTTTGAGCTACGTCAACTAACTATATTTTCTGACTCCCCGGCCTTTACCTTTTCCGGTATGCTATTTAGTATCGCAAAATTCATAATAGTTATTGTGAAATCGGCAAATGATAATGAAGCAAAAGCCAACATTCAAATATACCCGCACTTTTCAGTGCCGTGACGTCAGTGGCGGGCAGGCTTGCCAGTCGAGCAATCAGTCTAAAAAATAGAATATGGCAATCATTTGTTCCGTGATGGAGCGCGGGGACTGGAGCGAGCTCCCAAAGCATTCATTTGACACCATTAAACTGCTTCGTATCAGTTGGGAACAAATTCTACAGTACAAAAAGTGAACCCCTGCCTTCCACTGACGTCACTTTTTCGTTGTGGCCAGTAGAGACTTTCAGTTTGAAAAACACGGTGAGAACCAAAACAGTAAATTCAATAACTTTGTGAAAAAAAATTATTTTGACCTAATATTTGAGATTCTAATTTAGCAATGTTGTTTGGCGAGTTTAGCAAAATTTCAAGCAAATCGGGGACCATAAAGAAATCGCTGGAGTACCCCTTTAAGTACGAGAAAAAAAAAGAGGAAAAGCAGCAGTGCTCAAATTTAAAGGAGCTTGCTCTAGAGAGTGTAAATCCCCAGGGTTATTTATAGACGATACTGATGAAATAAAACGCAAGTTAAAGCTCATAGATACTGAGTGCTACAGAGGTGCGATAATACGTGCCCAGGCAGAAAAGTTTCTCGCGGGTGAAGCACCAACAAAACGAGCGTTATCCACAGAAAAGAAATTCGCACGCGCTTTCGAAATAATTGAAATTAATTATCAGGGTACCTCGACGCGTGACTCTAGCATGATTGAGCGTGCATTTCTTGAAATCTACGAAAGCTTACTGAGTCACAAAGCCCCAAAAGAAGAAGGCTTCTCAGAAAATATTTTGCCCCTTCTGCGAAAGATAAGTAGTAAAACAAAAGGATGGTTAGAACAGCCGAAAGGCATGTCCGAAGTAGAAAGAGCCATTGGTGATTTGCAAAGCGCCAAATCACCGGGCCCTGATGGTTGGGGCGCTGCCTTTTATAAAAAGTATATAAAAGATTTAGCTTGCATTTTGCTACAATTTTATTGCGAATGTTATGAAAAAGAAGTTTTCCCGTTTTTTGTTTACTTGCACAGTCCTTAACCCAAAAGTGAAGACACTATTAAACTCCATAATGTGGCGAATTACCGGCCGATTACACTAGCTGATAAGGACAATAATATTCTAATGAAAATTTTTGCGAGAAGAAGGCAATCGTGATTGGAAATGTGATGGGAGAACATTAAACGTGCGGTGTCAAGAGACGTACGATTATGAGGAACATTCATGTTGCGCATAACGTGTTGGAATAATGTGATGCTGATTTCTGAAATGTTGCTTTGTTGCAAGTTGATCTTGAAAAAGCTATTGATCGAGTCTCCCATGATGTTCTTTTTTGCATTCTGAATCATTTTGGCGTTGGTAAAATTATTTGATGGAGTAAGATGGCCTATAGTAACTGCATGACTAGTCTTGTAATTAACAAACAAGTAACTAAGCGCATTTCTGTGTTTTCCTCGGTTCGGCAAGGGTGCCCAATTTCCCCGGTGTTGTTCGCTATATTTCTTGAGCACTACTGCCTAAGTGTCATAAAGAGTGAGAACATACGTGGTTTTTTTTTTAAATGCGAGGGATGTTAAAATATTAGCGTACGCAGATGATGTTGCGATTTTTCGTAGCGATAGAAAAAGCGTCTCAGCGGCTGTTCAACTCACAAGATCATACTGCGCGCAAAAAGCCTGTGCTGTGAACTGGGCGAAATGCTTGGGGATCTGGCACGGCCACTGGGACGTGACTCCGCGTGTGTTTGAATCTATTCAGTGGTCCAAAGAGCCCGGTGTATACTTGGGAGTGCCTTTGAACAATTACCGTGAAAGCAACGAGCTCTGGCGTAGCAAAACAAAAGAAATGAGTCTTAAAGCCGCAAAGTCGCATGGGCAACGGTGTGTAATTTATTTTTTGTTGCACAGATTTGGTACCTGTTGCAGGTTCTGCACTGCTCTCGTGTGCATAGTTTGTCGCATTTGCTCATACGCCAGCTGATTTCGTGGTTTTTCTTTTTGCGAGACCAGGCTGACCCTTTTCTGAGTACTGTCATCCAAGTACTGTTGTTTAGGGAGCTACCCGAGTTCAATGTTTCGACGTGTGACACATGTGAAGGCAAAGTAACAGGTTTCCTTAGAGAGGTTGTTTGTGCGTACTAATTTCTTAGTGTGCGATTCTCAAGAGAGTACTTAAACGCGAGATCTTGTTGAATGCCTGTTTCCCGTCCCACTGTATCGCCCTTTGTTCTCCGATAGTACTGGCCGTGATGTGCTTTCCCGCGTGAAACGAATGGTAGTTTCCGGATCTGTAAAAACCTTTTATTTCAAACTACATACCAACACACTGCCAGTAAAGACATGGTTAGCGAAAAAGGGCATGTTTGTACTATGGGGCGAGGATTGTTTTTTGTGCAAGAGACCGAAGACCGTGGAGCACGTGTTCCTGGACTGCTGGGATGCTATCCTGTTCTGGGGTGTGCTCCAACTCAGTCTCAAAAAAGACCTACCGCTCACGGTTCATGGAATACGTTTCTTGTCAGTGGAGGGGACGCCTTTCCCATATGACCTCGTATTTTTGCTGGGCCTGATTGCTATTTAGAGATGTAGGATGGCAGTTCGTCATGCAGTTCTGGATGCCCGTCCTCGTACGGCATTATTTCATTGCAAATGTGAGCTTGATAGCAGCTGTGTACCAGAAAATGTCTGGGACCGGAGTGGTTGCCGGCCTTTTTGAAGCTGTCGATGATCATAGAATTTTAACAATTCTCACCGCCTCTCAAAACCTTGCAGACGGCGTTTTATCGGGGGAATCGGTGGCCTAGTGGGCTAGCGCACACCAGCTCGGAGCACGTGGAGTGAAAGCTCGCGCTGTAGAACCCAGGATCCTGGGTTCAATCCTCACCCCTGCCCGTTTCGATCTGGATGAGCATCGTACCGGCGTGCGGTCGTGTATCACTACTGCGTGGTGCACGTTAAAGAACCCAGGTCAGCGGTTGTACCGCACTGGCTTAATTGCTTTCTACGGCTGAGAGACCAGACGCCGACTGAGGCAGACTAACTTCTAACTTTATAAACATACACACAACAATTTGCTTTTGCGTTTTATCGTAACCTTCACTAACGTCGTCAATATAATCTTGTACATACTCAAGTGAAATGTATCGTGCATTGTGGATCTTTGTTCACTCACAAAATATTTCAATAAAAAAAAGCATGGGTGGCCAAGAGGCTAGCACACACCTGCTTGCAGCATGTAAAGCGAAAGCTTGCGCTGCAGAATCCAGGGATCCTGGGTTCAATCCCCACCCCTGCTTGTTCGATCTGGATAAACATCGTACCGGCATGCGGTCGTGTATCACTACTGCGTGATGCACGTTAAAGACCCCAGGCTATTTTTTGAACTGCACTGGCTAAATTTCTCATCTACAGCTGAGAGACATGTCGCCCATAGATGCAGACTAATTTCAGGACGAATAAATATACCCACATCCCGAAATGTTTTACAGCGGAGCTGCAAAGGGCTAGTTTCCCCAGGACCGCGTCCTGGGGAAATGTCGACACAAAACTCTGGTTGCCGCCGTCGCTCATAGATGGCGGTAGCTGTCCAGGGTGTTGCGTTTGCCGGTTGTCCGCTTGCCGCCGTCGCTCATAGATGGCGGCAACATTCCTTCGGAGGAAGAAGAGCGGGAACGGAATGAGCGGCGAAGTGCGCAGCAGCGCAAATGGTTTCGTAACCGCCGCAAGGCCGCTATCGCCTCAAGTTCCACTGCGTCGAGCGCTTCAGATTCCCTTGCGAAAGAAGAGCAGATCGCTCGCCTGGAAAGCCACCACCGAAAACAGAAGCTACAGCTCCGCTGCTCTTCCTTCTTCACCAAAATGGAAAGGTTGAAAGTTTTCTTTATATATATACTCTCTAAGTTCCGGCGAAAACTGAGGGATCAGTAAAAATCCGTTGAAAAACTGAGGAAAATGTTGATAACGCAACAAGGAACAGGAAAATCGACTGAACTCAGAAGTAGGTTAGCATGAATTCAACAATTTACCGCCACGGTCGGGTCTTGTATTTCACAAAGACCTAAGTAAACAATTATTAGGAAGAAATTCATAATCATAATAAAAGCGACGCTCAAAGTGTCTGTCATATAAAATGCGTAACATTCTTTTTTGGACCGATGCAATGTTTAGAGACTGTGCACGTGTTAGATAGTTCCAAACCACCGAGGTAAATTCAAGCCGTGAAAAACTAAAGCACAAAATAAACGAATCATACAAGCAGGGTGTCTGAACCTTTGAGTTGTACGAGACATAATACCAAGAAAGTTTACCGCATGGCCAACCATAAAAGAAACATGAGCATTGAATGACAACGGGCTATCAAGGCACACGCCGAGATCTTTCATTACAGTCCCTTGATCGGTTGCAGTTCTCCCCAAAGTGCAAGTAAAATGCACAAAAGCATGTCGTCTACTCAAAGAGAGCTTTAGTATTGGTAGGACTTAGTAGCCAATTATTCTCCGAAGATATTTCAGTATGTTATTCACGTCGTGCTGAAGAACATTGCAATTAAGAGGAGCAGCAACTCCTATAAAATCTTGATATCATCCGGAAACAGTAAGAGCTCAGTTTGTTTGACACAGTAGTAGAGTGGTAAGCTGGGCGAGTTGGTAAACGTTGAACATGGTTAAAATTCGCGCACAAAAAGACAAGGACAAACAAGGAAGGAACACAGAACACAGACAGGCGCGCACTCACAACTCTGTAATATTAATTGAAGAGAAGAAAGATGAAGCACGATTTTTACAGGGGAGAACGGCACCAGGGGGTGAACAGTTCAGTCACCGTCAAATGTTCGCAAGAAGGCAACTTCTTTTTCGCTTAAAGCTACCGACGGCTGACTAACGCAGCGATCGGCCAGGCTCAAGATGGTGAACGCCTCGAGCACCTCGCGCGTTTGTTTTTCTTTAAAGCGGCCAATGATTGATGTTTTATCCAAAGATGGTGTGCACGTACAGGTCTTACAATGCACCGAAAGGTGACCTCCTACAGTGGATGTTAAAGAAAGTTTGTGCTCTCGGAGCCGGTCATTTAGACACCGTCCGGTTTGTCCTACATAGCATCTTCCACAGGAAAGAGAACTGTTCACCCCCTGGTGCCGTTCTCCCCTGTAAAAATCGTGCTTCATCTTTCTTCTCTTCAATTAATATTACAGAGTTGTGAGAGCGCGCCTGTCTGTGTTCTGTGTTCCTTCCTTGTTTGTCCTTGTCTTTTTGTGCGCGAATTTTAACCATGTTCAATTGTTTGACACATGAGGCTATATCAGTTACAAATATCAGAAGCAGAAGAGAATCGAGAATTGACCCTTGGGGGACACCTGCATTTGAGCGAAATTGTTTAGAATGGACAATAGAAATTAGAACATGATTCGTACAACACGACGAATAGCTTTTAAACCAAAGTAGTTGTTCAGAACAACTGTATAACAAGAATTTGTGGAGCAGTAGCTCATGATCAACTTTGTCGAATGCTTTATGCATGTCAAAATAAATAGCATCTACCTGTTCCTGTTCGTGTCAATTGGTGCAGCGAAGTGTAAAACTGAGCACAAGTTGGTTTCAAATGACCGTCCCGTAATAAACCCGTGCTGAGAAGCCGTTAGGTTTTGATAAAAGTAATGAGGTATATGTTTATTCATAACCTTCTCAAACACCGTAGAAAAGCCGCGCAGTAATGAAACTGGCCAATAACTACTGACAACCAATGAATCGTCCCTCTTCAGTACTGGCACGACAACCACTCTCTCGATAACGATGGGAACACACTAGAGCGAAGTGACAGCTTAAAAATGTGTTACCAAATCGGTGCAAGGAAGTCACCATAACCTTTGATTATCAAGCTCGGAGTACATTCTACCCCATTAGAATACTTCGGTTTAAGGTTTCTGATACCTTCCTCAATTTCATCCATGTCTACTCAAAAAAACCCGACAAAACATCCTGGCAGTTTACTTTTATGTCAATAGGCTGACTAACTGGCTGATCAATCGTGTAGCATTGACTAAAATAGAGTAGTCTGCAAAACAATCTGCAACCTCTGGTGCGGACGGAAGATACTTAGTGTTTCCATCAGAACAATCCCGCAATGAATTTGATGTTCATTGTTACGAGTGTAGTGTTTTGAAAACTTCCAGATAATTTTTGTGGCGGCGGTTCTGACTGCGTAGTAAGGCGTAGTATATCGTTCTGCAGTAAGACGTTGCGTATGGAATTATTCAGAAGGATACCATTTATTTTCTCTAATTCTGCACATTTTGTGTATTTGTGTTTAAATTTATTACGTGCGCTTGTGGTCCTTCTTAGCATTTCCCGCGACCATGCGTTTCACACTGCCAATCAGCGAACAAAAAAGCACGTTTCCGCTGACTCAAGAGCTGGTGTTTTCGAGAGTCGTCCCACCGTGTCGGTCTCAAGCGGTTATGTGAATTTCATGCAGTCAAATTTATTGATGCCAGTAAAAATATATTTATTACTGACTGAAGATTTCACAACCTAAATAAAGTGCCAATCGCCAATCAAGTTAGATATAATCCTAAGTTGAACCCAGAACTAAGCATAAATACTGAAATATATTGAAGTCTCTTATTGCCTCTTTTACGTAATAAACAACAATTGTATGTGTCTGTGTGGAGGACAAAAACAAAGCTGGACAGGGGCGCGTGGCGTAACTATGACGACTGCGCACGCAGGCCTCAAAAAGTGGCCAATTAAGTAGCTGCAATGTCGAATGAAGTGTGAAATACTACTTTGTTATATTTGACAAAAAATCACAAATTAGCAGAGGATGATGCTTATTTGCAAATTGAATTGACCGGCGTTTTGCCAAGAAAAAATCTCAAACGCCAAGCTATGCCGAAAATGTTCACTCAGGTACGCAATATTTTAGGCCAGATTCGATCCGAGTACAAAGGTGCATATAGATTAGAGTGAACAATTTTGATCATATTTTTCTTTATGATTATTCGCCTCCATCACGGTGCTGAGTGTAAACAATGTTGGTAATGAAAACAAGCGTTGTGATTGCCACTCAGTGTTTCCATAAATGTTATGCGGCAAGGGCTTGTCCTAAACGTTTCGTGATTTTTTGAAAATATTATAGTTGTTAGCTCAGTAGCATCGTCTATATATATATATGTGAAACGTATTTTGTAAACTAGATTCACGATATACATCGCATGGAGGCGCCCATGCCCATGATTATGTGCACTGTACTTAATTCCTAAGTTCAAAAGCACAACTGGATTAAACATTTAAACTTGCGATGCAAAGTTGTACCAATCACGGGTATTCTAGGCGACCAACCAGACTGATAACCTTTCGATTCAGGTAATATACGCGACTGAGGTTTCTATGTTAATCTATTTTTTCTTCTTTCTTTTAATGTTTTGTTAAAATAAAACAACGCAATTTATTATTTTTTGTACCTGAAAATAGCAGTGGACTGTACGGATGATAAAAAGCTATGAAGTTTCACGTTTCACGGTTGAATAGTGCGTATTGCCAAAAAACAAAAAAACAAAAAAAAAAAAAAAACGCGGAAGATATATATAATATAGCGGTTCAACCGGTTCGAACCGATTCGAACCGGTTCAAATCGTTATTTTCGCTCCCCGCAACTGAACCGGAGCTGTACCCAAAGCCGTGAACCCGGACCCGAACCGAACCGATAAAAAATTCGGTTCGACACTCTGATCCTAGACAGCCCACATTTTCGTGGACTATCGTTGTATAGGTTATATTTGAATGCACTGCAAACAGTTATTGGAATCGTGAATACTCACGAAAACAGTGGTTCATAATTGAAGGCCTAAACAGCGTGAACTAGACACGGTCGAAGGATGGCACATATACTGCCGCGTGTCTTAAAGGGGCGGTGCAACGATATTCGTTTTTAGCGTTTTTCACTTTGTATGAGCTTACTGGCACTAGTGAGACCCAATGTACTCTCGCACGCAACGCCACTGGCCAAAAACTCCTTTGTTGCGGTGTCAATTCAAAAATAACAGCGAGTGTTTTCATTCAATCTCTCCTTCGCAAAACTTGATGCTATAGCTGGGGGATCGCAATATCCCCCAGTGACGATTGAATGCGGCTCATAAATTGAAACCCGAGCCATTGCGTGAGCACTCGATTTGGCTCGTAATAATCGATAGCTCGACAAGCGTTCGGGTAGTGGCCCGTGTCCAGTCGCTGCAATGACGACAATAGGCGAACCATAACAATCTCTGGAACTCAGCGCGTGTCATGTGCTTTGCCAACCCCAGCAGCGTGGCTATGATCAACATTGGCGCCATATAATCGACTCCAGATCACGTGGCCGCTTGTTCTGGCTGCGAGTTGGGAAGAGGAAAAAGGCGGGGGGCGGGGGGGGGGGTGAACGCTGCTCACTTTTCTTTAATTTTTCCTGCGACTTCTGTGGTGTCTGATGAAAAATTTACGCGTGTTTCATCATAAGGTTATTACATCAGGGATTCCTTTTTACCGGTATTTGAGCAAAGTAAAAGAAATTGTTGCATCGCTCATTAATGAAATCTGATCGGCTGTACACGTGTCTTTCGATTTATGCTGCGCTACCGCTTCTAGGAACTCATACAAATGCGCCGTAGGGCTCCCACCTCTACTGCGCATCTTACGGTAATGGTTAACAATACCGGAAGTCAAACTGACGCTTTTATAGTGTGCGAATGGATAAGCAAGTTAATAATAAAGATAACAATGTCATTCGGCATGAAAATGCATATAGAACTGAGGTGGCCCACCTAAGAAAAAATGCTCCTGTGTGAGACGAGGCAGCCAACAAAAGACAATAAAACATTATACACTATTGTAAACAAAAACATATGCGCAAAACAGATCATAATATAAGATGACGACCATAATATGTTACACGTGATTATTATCAAAACACATGACTCAATCACGTACATTATTTTGTCCACTGGAATGGATGATACGTTAAAAGGGATTTAGCCTTTTTCTCATAGATGGAGGCAGAATATTTCCGGAAAACGTATTTTGTGAACACCCTATTTGCTAAGGGTGTGGAGCGTCTAAGGAGTAGTGCCAGGTCATGCAAGAGGTACTGTCATAAATAGAGCTTCTGGGCCCGTTTCCTCGGAACCGGTTACCTTCAACCGAGATAAAACCAATACATGATCTCACGGCGTCAGTTGCGTGAGAGCGACTTTATCTGCACACAAATAACGCCCTTGCAAACGCTGAAACCTCGAGTGCAAGCGAACGCACAACGACATCAGAAAATACGCTGTTCACAAAATACGTTCGAATGGTTCGAACGTGGTTCCAACTTCGGAGCCCGTCGAAAATCGAAGCCATTTTTTTTACTATAATGCTCGTGTTCCGCGCCGGCCGTTGGCCCCTGCCGGTATAGGAGGTATTCACTGGCCGCCATATTTGAGGTCACTGTTTAAAGCGCATGCTCAGAACGAGCTCACATTAATATGCTGCCAAGACCGGCAATCTTGGTGGTGCGGAATGCACGTGGCGAAAGAACTGTGGAAGCTCGCCGTCAGCACGCGCTCCGCAGCCGAGCACACAGCTATGGCCGCCGGTGAATACTTCCTATAGACCTTTTCTTTAACGGTGCCGCCATCTTGAGAATTGCGGCGCCGACGACGCCGTCTAGCGGCTTAGAAAAAGAAATACCGGCTAGTTCTGGCAGCACAGCTATCTCGGAAGGCAACGGTGTGGGTATGGGGGAACTTGGCTAGACTTGGCTATGGTGGGCTGCAATAACTTGGTTGGAGCTTGTCCGGTTGAATCCAGCTGGCTACTCACAGGCCATCACCTTGCCTCCTCGAGAGAACGACGACGAAGACGGTGGGGTGTTTTGATTGAGTTTCCACAACGAAAGAACATATTAGCCGTTTAATGTAGTCTCTGCAGGTAAGCTCTCGGCAGTTGATAGCTCCATCTTGAGTGGTGGCATGTAGACTTTTTCATACCTTTCACATACCATGGGGCTTGCAGTGATAACCTAATTGGACCACCTGCACCGGGAATTAAAATCGGTCCTCTTGTCGTAAACAAAGTGGTCGTGAGCTTAAACGTGACGTTGAGTGTGATACGAATCTCTCGCGATTCAAGCTCTCAATCGACTGACTTCATAAATAAGGATTCTCGGGGAAAATGCGAAGCTCGATAACATTGCAGCCACACTCGCGCTGCAGCTTCTTGTGCTGATGGCACACTTTCTGCTATTGCTCTTATGCTTTTTGAAACTATTTATCCATCCGACGACCACACAGTGGTAGCCAGACAACCGTAGATTTTCGGAAATTGCAGCACGGTAAAAAGGAGCACTCGGAACTAACTCATGCACAACGTCCGTTTTTAAGCCTTTTCGCCCATACCCTTGGCGGTTGCATACCCTGTGTCAGCGGGCAATCTAAAAATGCACCAGGTCGAGGGTACGTCAGTTACTGGCTGGTTTGAGGTTATGCGAAAAAGGTCTATAGTGGTGGACGCCGGGCGAACAAAATCGAGCTCGCCTAGGTCGGCGGCGAAGAGCCCGTGACCGAGCTCCCACTGAGTGCCCGACCTGTATGCGCAGCTGCGAGCATACAACTCGTTTGTTCCGGAAAAACTCGGCGCCATCTATGAGGAAGAGGCTACAAATAAATCGCGCGTGAATCCCCCTTAAAGGGACAATGAAGGCAATTTCGGATATTTTTTTGGCGATTGAACTGGCTTCCCGGCACGTCTCAGGCCACGTTGCCCAAATTTCAACCGAAACCGGCGCTTGTGTGCCGCTCAAATCAATTAAACAGTCGCGGTAATAATCGTACCGGGATCGACTGGGGCGACGCCCCGAGAGTTGCGGGAGAATCCAGGAGAAGTGGAGCTCACGTGACCGCCGCGGGGCCAAGAAGCGCGACGTCACAAAAGACGCGTCAGCGATTGGTCGGAACGAGTGACGTGCCCTTGGTCACGTTTTGGTTCGCAGTTTTTAGGAATACTGTTTTTAGGAATACTGTTTTTAGGAACATGCCGCTCCTGTTGTAATCCAACAGGTTAGTGAAGGAAATTGCGTTACACTTTAGAAGTGACAACCGATTTATTATTGTTCTGCGTGCCCACAAGGTGTCTTTGATTGTGGCCATGAAGTGTCGGGATAATCTGCTTTTACTTCTTTCTGGTGCGTCGAACGAACCCGGGCCCAGAGACGAGACTAGAAACGATGATTTCCCAAGTGCTCGAAAACCAAAAACAGCTGAAAAGTGAACTTAAGGAAGTAAAGGAAAACCAGATAGCGTCCCAGCAAAGACAAAACCGCATGGGCCGATAAAATCACCCACCTTGAGACAGCCCTTGACGTCCTCCAGAGAGTAATCAGCAGATATGCAGCTACAAGGAACGCTTCATAGTCGAGAAGAATTGGTCTACTTACAACGCGAAAAGATATCAGATCTGAGGATAGAGGTAGGAGAAATAACCTAATAGTATTTGGCATTCCTGAACGCCAATGAAACGGTTGAGAACCTGAAACAAAATGTGATAAATACTGTCTTCCAACAACAACTAGGCGTAACTGTGAAGACAGTGGAACGAATACACAGGCTTGGAAAAAGGACAGATGGAAAAATTCGACCGGTCATCTTAAAACTGTATGATTACAATGAAAAAGTGCTTGTGTTTAGGAATTGCAAAAAGCTAAAGGGATCAAAGATATCGGTATCGAATGATTATTCCCAAGTCACCCTAGACAGGCGTAAACACCTTTGGGATAGCGCAAGATCGGAGAGGGCCAGTGGAACTCACGTACGACTTATTCATGATAAGATTCAGATAGATGACCAAATGTTCGTCTGGAACGATGCCGATGATTGTCGTGAAAAAGTTGGCAGCCATCGAGGTTCGCAAAAGCAAGCTAGATAACTCCCTGATAACAAAGAAAAATGCCTACGTCTGATTAACGTGAATGCAAGAAGCCTTCTTAACAAAGTGGAAAGTCTGGAGCACTTGTTACTGCTGTACAACCCGCATATTGCTGTAGTTACCGAAACCTGGTTACATGACCACATAAATGATTGCGAGATTGTGCCACCATCATACAAAATACTCAGAAAAGACAGAGGCTCCCGTGGTGGGGGAGTCGCTTTAATTTACAAGAACTACCTTTCGTGTATTTTGATGCCTGAGTGTTCATTTACTGAGAGTTTGTGGTGTCAAGTAAAGTTCGGCGGGCATTCCATTGTAATTGGCGGGGTTTATAGATCACCTGATTCATCGCCGCAGTTTTTAGAGAATATCTATGATTATTTACAAGAAAATGTCACCTGTAGATCTAAAATAATAATTGCTGGTGATTTTAATCTTCCTAGCGTTAAATGGGACCAACTAGATCCTGGTGTGACAGATGTTAAAAGCGGTGAATTATTGCTTGACATTGCTTTTTCTAACAATCTATCACAGGTGGTTCAAGAGTTTACTAGAATTACTGATTCTTCCCGTTCTATACTAGATTTAATTTTTGTGTCAGAATCTTTGAAAAATTATGAGGTGGTTATTGAAGATGGATTGTCGGATCATAAATTGGTGTTGCTGTCCATCAAATTAACCGCTCAATCACTAAACGCAAACTGCCCGACAACTGAAGTGTATGATTACAGTAGAGCTGATGACGTCAGTATTCTGGATCATTTAGAAATAAGCCTTTCTTCTTTCGTAGATATACAAGACGTGAACCAGTTGTGGAATCAATTCAAAAAGATAGTACGTTACTGTCTTGATAAGTTCGTTCCAGAAAAAGTGAAACGTGTTGCAAAGCAAAACCCCTGGGTAACGAGAGAAATAATTCATCTGAAGCGTAGAATAGCACGTCAACGAAAGAAAAAGCCGCGTAATAAAACTACAATCCAAGAGATATCTCGTATTCTTAAAGATAAACTAAAATCTGCAAAGGAACGATATTTTACTGAGGTTATGCCTGAATTTATAAGAACATCACCTCGTAGGTTTTGGCGTCACCTCGCGCCGTCGAGAGATAGTGTGCAGTACGTGGCTCATAACAATCATGTCATCACTGATCCAGGTGAAATGGCGAATTCGTTTAATGATTTCTTTCAGTCAGTTTTCTTAGACAATTGTGACCTCGCCGAAAATGCTGGTGAATTTAGTCATGAGTCACACTCGATTATGCCAGAATTGCAAGTTACAGAAGAGGGTATCTTTGCGCTACTATTAGATATGGACACAAAGAAATCAGTCGGTCCAGACGAAATACCCAATACCTTCCTAAGGCGCTACGCCGAGTGGGTCTCAAAATATCTTTTTGTTATTTTTAGTGCTAGTCTAGTAAATTGCGAAGTACCATTAGATTGGTTATCAGCGAGGGTCGTTCCAGTTTATAAATCTGGAGATAAACATTCAGTTGAAAATTATCGTCCCATTTCCCTCACGTGTGCATGTTGCAAACTACTAGAGCACATTGTTTCAAAGGAGTTGTTTAAGTTTTTAGAACATTCGAATATCTTTCTTTCGAACCAGCATGGATTTCGAAAATCCCTCTCCACTGTGACCCAGCTTACAGAAACATTGCATGACTTCGCCACGTCTATGAACAACAGAGGGCAGATCGACGCCTTATGCCTAGACCTATCGAAAGCTTTCGACCGAGTACCCCATCCTGAGCTTATAAATAAATTACTGAAACTGGGTATAAACCATAAAGTTATCCTGTGGATCAAGGCCTACCTTACAAATAGAAAACAATTTGTAGAAATAAGTAAATCAAACTCATGTTATGTCCGCGTTCCCTCGGGCGTTCCGCAGGGATCCGTTTTGGGACCTGTTTTATTCTTGTGCTATATAAACGATATAGTGGAAAATATAGGACCCTCTATTACGGTGCGCCTGTTTGCAGATGACTGCTTGTTGTATTCAGTTATCTCTTGCCACGATGATCAGGTCCGGCTTAATTCGGCACTGCAGACAGTAGAAAAATGGTGTAAGGAGTCAAAAATGAAAATTAACTTAACTAAAACTGTACATTGTACTATAACTAACAAAAAGCAAAATATTCTACCATTCGTATACAAGCTTGGAAACGAACCTTTAGTTCAGGTGCACGAGTTTAAATATCTTGGCCTTACCATATCATCAAACTTAAGCTGGAAAACGCACGTTGACAATGTGTGCTCAGCTGCTAGGAAAAAACTCTGGTATCTCAAGCGCAATCTCAAGCTCGCTCCCCCTGAGACAAGACTAACTGCATATAAAGCACTAATACGGCCTACTCTAGAGTACGCTTCTATAATTTGGGATCCTTTTAGAGCCTATCAGATAAATAAACTAGAAAAAATACAAAGGATGGCAGCCAGATTTATATTGTCGAGATATCAGAGAACAGAATCAGTACAGGAAATGCTTAACTATCTCAACCTTCCAACGCTCTGTGACCGTAGAAAAATAGCACGCCTTAAATTCTTTTATATGCTACAAAATGGCCAATTTAATTTTAATACGGACCCTTACATAGTTGCTCGGCAGATCAGGCCTCTCAGAGGCAACCACTTAAACCACTACCAAATAGATACGGCAAATATTGATGCATATAAATACTCCTTTTTTCCAAGAACGATAACTGATTGGAACAGCCTACCACAAGAATTAACAACAGCAAATACACTAACCTTGTTTGAAAAAAGCATTCTGAACCTTTTTCAATAATATCTATCGAATCCTTAGTATTTCCTATTCACGTATAATCATGAGAATTTTTCTTTTGTTTTGTGTATTGTGATGATATTGTGTGATGTCTTTGCTTCGTCGCTGTTTGACGATTTATAAATTCAATGTCAAGCGCTATTTTTGTATGTTTGAATTGTTGTTGATACAGTGTCCTTGTTTCTTTTTGTATTTGGTCATATGTATTCTCGTGCCTTGTGCACCCCTGTAACAACCCTAACGGGTTAACAGTATACCTAAATAAATAAAATAAATAAAATTTCAGCTTGAATAACCTTGAAAAGTATAATCGGACCGGAGATGATTACTAAACCGTAAATAAAACAGCGTAGTTATTTTTTCTTTGCTACGCTGGACGCGAAACGGGCAACGAGCAACTATGGGCAAACGAAATAAATTAAAAAAAAAAAAAAGAATGCAGCGCGGAGCACGCTAGAGACGTTGATGTCGTGTTTCCTTTGGGAGCACGGTACTCGAAGGATTCTGCAAAGTGGTTGTCATGCCGAATTTGTGCGCCGTAGATGGCTGTTCAAACGGTCGACTGAAGACCAGTAATCGTTCTTGTTCTTAGACGACGAAATGAGTGGACGTCCGACTCCGGTGAAAGCAAAAATGGTGCTGTTTATTTTCTCCTTCTTGGGGAGCGTCCCCCGCGGAGGAACCGGTTCCCGAGTCGCTGCCTCTTTCCCCTCGATATTTCCCCCGCGTCCCTGTCGGACAGGGACAGGGCCTCCAGCTGGGCGGTCACCGTCGGCCTCGGGTGATAGCGAAGAACGCCACACACGTACTCCCGTTCCGTTGGTGTTAGGTCACTGAACGGAAGCCCGAACCGAACTCGCTCGCGAGAGCGGCATCGTCGTCCTTGTTGACAGATCCGAAGAAACGATCGCGCCTCGATCTTCTAAAAGCTACCGATACCGACTATTCACACTTGACGTCACTCCCTACGTCACCTCCGTTTTCGGAGGCCCAGAATGAGAATGGAGATAGTTCAGTTTCGGTTTCTTCAGTTCTTTTGTAGGCACAGAAATACGCGTCACAAATGTCTACAAAAAATTGGGCAGCGTGCCAGGCTCCCAAGAAGCCTAAAAACACAATTTAAAAAAATTAAATAAAATCGCCTTCATTGTCCCTTTAAGCAGTGCAGGCGTCAAGTTTTTACACTGGTTAATATCACAGCACGGACCTTGTTTTTGGTGTAAATATGTGCTCGACATCGTAATTCGCTGAGATGCCCCGTAAATTGCGACGATAGGCTCTAGGAGCACTGCGGGAAAGTAGACGGAAGGACTAATTTACAGTATTGCATAAGACGGGATGTGGACTGTCACGAACGAGACTTAACGTTCTCCATTTGGCCGTGAAAGACAACCTGTGCGTTTTCAGGCACATTGGACTATGTTCTGTCTAATGTAAAAAACGGGAAAGTTTACCGTGTCTTGAAGTAGCAATTTCACCATCATGGTGTATAACGGAATTCAGGATGCATGGGCCGTACCAACCGGTGGGGGGGGCTGGGGGGGTGTCAAGGGGGGCGCTTGCCCGACCTTTCTCATAGGTGGGGGGGCAAAACTGTGTTTTGCCCCCCCCCCCCCTTCCCCTGATACTGCCACCACTGGGCAGGGCAAACCGTGGCGGCGGCGCCCAAGGGAGACCAAGGCGCCGTCCCCGGCCTTGGGGGGGTTCTCGTTTGCCCCTCCCCCCCACTCAAAAACAAGTTGGTACGCCACGTCAGGGTGTCAACATTTTAAACAGAAACATTTCAAATATCAAGGAGCACGGAACGTGCTTCGTAGTGGAGCATACAGAGCATGTGACGCTCTCTGTTATGATGGCACTGGTTTCCCTAGCAGTAGCAAATAGCACTTGCATCATCATGATGGCCTACGTAACTCCCAGTGTCAGCCCTTGAGGCAGCCACATGTCCGATTTTAAGTAGCTACGGAACCTGTTCTGTAGTCAGAGCCCGCTGACGCAGTTGCCTCGTGGCTGTTCTCCACGCCATAGCAAAAATAAATACGGTGCACAGGGAAATTTTCTTTCTAGTGGGATCGGACTTTTAAGAAAATAAAACATCCCTTAGGGCTTTTATAGCCCGAGGCTAAGTAGGGGCACTGGGGGGCCGCTAGAAAAGAGAAAGGTAATGGTTAATTATAAGCAAATATACATCAAAACTCTCGACTACCTTTTAACGTTTACGTTTTGAGGGTATAATGTAGTTAATGAATTGACGATTTTCCTCAATATGGTCTTGCCGTGACGTGAAACGTTAGTTAAAAAATATAATATTTTTACGTGGCTTGAAACCGGAACTAACTCGCCGAAGAGCGCTAATGACGTCGATCGTAATTCGAAACCGCGCCGTCTCCACCAATCCCGTGCCAGCGCCGCAGGTGACGCCCGCAGGGTCACGCAAGAGCGGACGGATGGCCGGCTTTCGCCCCCTTGGTGTCGCTTGGAAGCCGTGCGCAAGGATGATATTCCTTACCCGTAGCGCCCACTACGAATTTGGGAATTCAAATTTTATGTGGCGGCTATACACTTGAATGAGGTAGAGCGTCAGTTCTCCAACTACATTATGCCCCCCCCCCCCCCCCAATAACAATTTTGCGAGGTAACTAAATTATTTTTAGGTAATTGTCCAACTATTGAGATACAGTCATGTCTCGTTAATATGTACACCTTTAATATAGATACCCCGCTATATCGACATTATATTCGGGACACAAGCTGGAAAAATACGTGCATTTTTGTCACGTTATATGGACAACTCACATTATGGACGATTTTTGGGGGGGAACGGAGCCGTCCATATTGACGAGACATCACTGTAACTAGACTTTATCGTTGTGGTTCCCCGTGGCAAATAACTTTGCCCCGAGATTAAAATAAAAATCCGAACGCTAGAGTTCATATGTCAAATCTCCTCCCCCTTTCTAGAACAGTATAGCAGAAATAACATCAGAGAGATTGCACTGAATTCTCCACCAAAACAAGGCGGCTGTCCAGTTCCGCAATAACGGCTCAGGCGGTGGCGTACCAACTTGTTTCAGAGTGGGGGGGGGGGGGGGGGGGGCGAAAATCAGACCCCCTCCCCCACCCCCTTCGGGTCGCATATTTTTACTAGTGATGGGCCGAACCTTTGCCCAATCGAAAATTCGACGCAACTTTATCCGTACTTTTTTAAAGATTCGGCAATGACTCGGTAAAAATACACTGTTACCAAACTTAACATTGATATTTAGGTTTTTCTGACGAAAAAAATGTTTATTTGTTTCTTCTTAACCTAAATAGAACATGCAGTGCCTATTGACACAGTTATGACAAAAAAAGGTGATATTCTACAAGATAATTGTATCGATGTCGCTTTTGTGCGTTTACTGGCACTTTTAGTGTTTGCTTGCAGAAAGTGGAGTGACAACGATGTTGGGTAGTAGCCGACACAGTCACGAATCACGGTACGAGAGTTTTGATTTTGAGGCTTCATCAATGCACGCCTGCAAGTATGTTTACATTGTTAAAATAAAGGCAATCACTGCGTTCTTACTTCCTCTGGGAGTCACAGTTTCGCGCGCGAAAACGAATGCAACGGTTGCTGAGCCTTCACCAGAAGAGGTAACAATATTGTAAATATGCATGTTTTTCGATTTGAGTCACTCGACGTCAGCTTTGCATGAATGTGTTCGTTCCATATTTGTAACGTGCCGTTTTTAACTTTTAAAATTCCGGTTTCTGGTGTTAGGACACACACGGACGTTTAGGAAGGTGAGAAGAGTTAGGAATGTCGGATGTGCAACGTCGAGCATAATAGGTCTGTGTTTAGTTTTATGCCGATACATGAAAATCGCGAAATAACGCGAACTAAAAAGCAATATTATTCTGTTTTAGCACAAACTACCTGTGAGGCGAAAACAGGGTTGTTATAATATAATAATAATAATAATAAAATAATAATAATAATAATAATAATAATAATAATAATAATAATAATAATATATAATAATAATAATAAGTGTATTCAGGAACATTCATAAATTCATACAGGAGTGCGGGGGCAATCAAAGCCAACAGTGGCTTGTGTGACGCCGCTCAAAAATAAAACAAAAACAGAAGTGGAATGTCCAAGAACACAGTGAGTAAAAAAGTAGCACAAATAAAGTAGAGAACGGGAAAGAAAACGATGATAAAGCAGTTAGGAGTGCACGAGACAAGATGACTAATATATACACAAATGGAAATGTAGTAAATATAGACACCATTGTGAAACGACCAAGAACAAAGTCAGTACGAAAATTCGCAAAAATAAAGCAATGTGGACGTTAAAGAACGAGAATAAACAGTTAGGAACGCACAAAACATGAATAATATGTACACAAATACATATGTACTAAATATAAACATTGTTATGTAATATTTTTCAAAATGCTATCTATTTTACCATGCCACTGGGCAGAACAGTTTCCAAGCACTGTAATCCCATACCTTAACACGCTATATGCAAGCGCGTGGCCGATTATTTTACGTACCGAAAAAGGCATAAGCGATTTGGTGTTATATAAAAGGCAACTTACACTTCTTAGCTTTGCACAAATGGGACATGAACTGAGCATTCCAAGTTAGGCCGCAATCAAATAAAATTCCAAGGTACTTGACAGATTCAACATATTCCAATGAAACACACTTGCATGGTACACATTTTGAGTGATGTAAAACAAAAGGGAAATCCAGACGCACGTATTTAAGGGGATTATGGAAACAGATAAGTTTAGTCTTATTTACGTTAACGTCCATAAGGTTTCGCTGAAACCAGTCCATGACTGTAGTCGCACACTGTAGTGAGCGGGCGGCATTTTCAAAATTAAGATGTCGAGTGACTATTACGGTATCGTCCGCATATTGATAAAGCTTGGCTTCAGAGATAGATGTTTAAATATCATTAGCAAACAAATTTAATAATAATAATAATAATAATAATAATAATAATAATAATAATTTTATTTGCACATACTGGAAGGCGCCCATGTGGTCGTGTGCGGGGCTAGGCAGATAGGTGAAAACCCTTACGCAGAGCGCCTGCCAGCCAGCCAGCCTTGTACGTAGTTCAACTACTTTACTCAAGTTACAGTAGTTTAATTATTTCTCTGGGTAGTTTAGTAACTTTCAATTACATTTATATTTTGGTAATTATAGTAGTTTACTTTAACTACTTTTCCGAGTGACTTCTACTCAAATTACAAATTACTTTCGAATTTTAGTGGTTGTTTTGCCTATTAACAGAGATAAGATGTTGGAAGATCAGCTGATATTTGCAGAGGGGGAGCATGTGGCGTAGAAAAGGGGGGGGGGAGAAAGAAAGTGATTTGGATAGTCCGAAACCCCCCAAAAGTTTAACGAGCCCCCCACTGCAACAACACTGCTACGAGGCGCGG
Source organism: Ixodes persulcatus (assembly GCA_013358835.2). Taxonomy (NCBI): domain Eukaryota; kingdom Metazoa; phylum Arthropoda; class Arachnida; order Ixodida; family Ixodidae; genus Ixodes; species Ixodes persulcatus. The sequence continues at coordinate 249,954 of JABSTQ010009963.1, read as the reverse complement.
AGAGCGAACAGACACGACGCAAGAGAGGCCGATTAACTGTGGGATTAGCGCCGACGACTGGCGTTTCTCTGTGTCCCGAAGCTCAAGGAGACTCGACGCATTTGAAGAAAGGGCTTGTCCCCGCTTCTCCCCAATGTAGGAATTCTTGCCCACTACAGGAGGTATACACACTATACATCCTCACTCAAAGGAGGTAACAAATTGCAGCACCCGCTCTGAAGTTCATCTGGTGCTCCTGTATAGCTTATGCTGTCTTTCGAGACGTCATCTGGTCATTTCTCTGAGTGAAGCAATGACGGCTATAAGAGCGATACAAATCATTGCCTTATAAGTTGATTGTGTTAAATGGTTCGTCAGGGAGAATAGAGCAATTACTGTGTGGAGTATTAGTTGCCGCCATTTCCAAAAACAAACAAAGACTAATGCACCTCCGATTTTGCCGCCCTTTCCGAAAAAACGGATGCACCTCTGATTTCCCCTAAAGCAATACATACCGGCCAGATATATATATATATAAAAAAAAACGCTGTATACACGAACTCAACTCTCCTACGTCACGCCGCGGTGGTGGCGCGTCGGGCGCACTTCCGGTCTGGAGCGGTGGGCAGAAGTCGCCGTGCGAGACATGCATTTCTGCGTTCTCTCGGAAGAAACCAGACACAAAACCTGCCTTCTCGTCAAAATGCTACGACGGGGGCTGTACCAAGAGAGGCTGGAAAGGTTTGAAGATCAGTTTTAATGTGTTTCTGCCCCCTCCGTTCGTCCGAGAACGTGGATAGTAGCCGTGAAAAAGGCAAATCAGACGCTGTCGAACTACGATTGCTTGTGCGGGCAACACTTCGTGGTCGCCAGATGTATTTGTTTTGTTCAAACTTGAACGAGAGAAAACCGCCAAGTTGTCCGGACCACCCACGGGTTCAGTGCGTCTTCAAATTCACGCGGCCGCCTGATCGTTCGAACTTTCGTCTGCTCTTTCAAACTTGTCTGCTTTTTGTCGTCTGCTCGTTCAAGCAAAAGTGCCCCGTAGAACAAACTTTGACCCGGTGATTGCAATAAGTAATTGCAGGCCTGAAAAGACTTAAGTAGGCTCGGTGTCAACAGTAGATACAAGATGTTGATTATTGGTACCAGTGGTCATCACCGACTTGTTACGCTTGGTCTGTTACCGCTTCCAAATTTCTGTATCGACACCGATCATCGCCGCTACCTTCTACACTTTTGCAGCACGAGCGACGTCGCGACCGAAAATGGCTAAAAGAATCTCATCATGGTTTCGGTGTCCATTCTGCGGCGTTCATGCGAATGAATCGCCGCACGTCAAATTATTTACGCGAAGTTTAGCGGCGTAACGAGCCTTGCTAATTTCGCTCAGGCGATTAAAGTGGTAAGACATTGCTATGAGGACGTAGAATCGACAATTCCAACGCGAAAAAGAGTATGCAGACTCACACAGACGCCGACAACGTGGCATTCCAATTGTTTGTTGACGCGGGACGCGGTGCTTCTTGCCCGCACTCCATTGCGCATGCGTTCGAACTGCCGTCTGCTCTTTCAAACTTGTCTGCTTTTTGTCGTCAGCTCGTTCCAACGACAGCGGCCCGTAAACCAAACGTTGACCCGGTAATTGCTATAAGAACTAAGTGCAGGCCTCAAAACACTTTTGAAGTTGTGTTGGGGTAAGTACGCTGTAAACAGTAGATACAAGAAGATGTTGATCATTGTTCCCAGTGGCCATCACCGACTTGTAATGCCCGATTCTACTTGCAATTTTCAGTATCGACGTCCAACATCTCAGCTACAGTCCAAGCTTTTGCAGCCCGAGCGACGTCGCGACTGAAAATAGCGAGCAGAATCTCATCGTTGGAGTCAGGCTTTAGCGCCCATTCTGCGGCGTCCACGTGAAAGGAATCGCCGCGCGTCCCATTATTCATCTAAAGTTTTGCCTCGTTAATTTTGCTGGAGCCGCTCAAGTAGTTAGATATTGTTAGGAGGACGTAGAATCAACAATTCTAACGCGAAAGAGAGCACGGGGACTCCCACCGACGCAGACAACAAAACAACGCAATTCAATGGCTTGTTCATGGTCGACGGCGGGCTTCTTGCCCACCGTCCACCGCGCATGCGCGGAGCCGGTGGTGTCCACTAGGGGCGCTCCGGTTTGTTTGTAAACATGAGTTGGTGTATAGGTAATGAAAGGGCATTCTGAAAGAGTGTGTTAAAAAGTATTTCTAATTTACTTTGGAAGTACATTGTATTTGTGATACTTTACTTCAAGTACATTGTATTTGTGGTACTTTACTTCAACCTCTCATTTACTCTGTACTTCCAAGTAGTTTTTAGACCTACTTTACGCAATACTGTGAGCAATCAAACACTGTCTGCAAAATCAAGCTCAGGCAGTGCTAAACCTCAAAGATGAAATGATACATCCGCAGCACTTCCTTGACCAAAAAGAAGTACTCACAATTAGGCATGCAGAGGCAGAACCGCTATTAAAGCATTTCTGTGAAAACACAAGCCACTTTATATTCGGCTAGCTGAATTTCGCTAACGCATCAAAACATATGTAAGTACTTCCTTGTTGGCATAGAAAAAATAAAACGTAACTTCAAAAGTAATTCACGTCTTTTTTACGATAATTATTAATTTACTCTATTAATTTCCATTGGAGTAATTTATACTCCACTCAAATTACTTTCGAGGCTAATACTCAGTAACTTAATTACTTTTTTTTAGTAGCTTCTACATGTCTGCTGCCAGCCCGCCATCACATATGAAAGGAACAAAACAGACAAATAAATGTACAGAATATACGCACTACAGAAGGTACGTAAAAAGAAAAGAAAATAAGGAAGAAAACACGTATCACTTTATGACGAGGATGCCAGCTGCATGCCATACATTCTGGCAAGCTCTCGTGACTCTGCCCCGTTTGACGGCAGGTGGCTGCGCACACTGAGCGTAATTGTCAGCTGTCAGTCAATGTTTCAACTACCTCGTGGCATCAATGGAAAGGTCAAATGAAAATCACGTTATACAGAATGCACCGAATCATTTGTCACTTGCGCAGTGGACTGCGTAAATTACTGATCGATCTTCTGTTCTGCAGAGGCAGAAAATGTTGAATGGAACCACACTCGCAAAAGCTCACAAACGCCCAGTTACCGTGTCGCCTACTCCCCACCTTGCCGTAACCGCTGGTTGCACTAAACTGTACGATGGTAGCCGCGCGGCTGCGCGGTGTCCATTTGCGATCATAACCCCGTCGCGTTCGTGCGCGTGCGAAGACATTTGCCAAATGTTTGCCGAATCTTTGCCGAACTTTCCTTCATTATTTCGGCATGCGCGGAACTTTGTCGAATCTGAAGTTAGGCAGATTCGGTCCGTCACTAACATTTACGGCGTGTGTGTGTGTACGCGTTGTAAAAAGGGGGGGGGGGGAGAGGAGAGGGCCAGTTGTGTATGCGGGGGCGCTTTGGTCACTGGCTCATTTTACGGCGCAGGCGATAGACCCCCTAGCAAAGACGCTCGGGAGGAACGACACTCCAGTCAACGCTCAAGATCACAAACACATAAAGGAACAGTGGAAGGCGAGTACTTCTGCAGACAGCTCAAGCCTGGGCAGAAGGGGAAAGAGAGCGTTGCCGGATTAGGCTTCTCATCGACGGCGGAAGCCAGCGGACTTTTATTCGCCAAACCGTCTCCAAGAGGCTCCACCTGAAGGAACTGGGTGAGGAGGACTTGACCATTTTCACGTTTGGAGATGCAGCAACGAAAACGAAATGCAAGCGAGTGGAACTGTGGCTCCGCAGCCAATACGACAGAAGATGCGTAAAAATAGAAGCCCTCGAGGTTCCTCACATCTGCTCAGATGTCGACTGCGGACTGCACATCCTCAATGACCAACGACGAACGCAAGCGTGTTCTGAAGGCTGAAAACCGATGTTATCGTTGCACCAAGAAAAACCATCGAGCAAAGGATTGCAGAAGTGCAAAGTGGCTGAAGTGTGCGCAGTGTGCAGGGAGACACGCCAGTGCTATGTGCGACCCGAACTTCAAACCTCAGCATAAGACTACGGCGAAAGAAATGGCGGACACCGGTGAAACATCAACTTCGGGAGGAACGACACTCCAGTCAACGCTCAAGATCACAAACACAGAAAGGAACAGTGGAAGGCGAGTACTTCTGCAGACAGCTCAAGCCTGGGCAGAAGGGGAAAGAGAGCGTTGCCGGATTAGGCTTCTCATCGACGGCGGAAGCCAGCGGACTTTTATTCGCCAAACCGTCTCCAAGAGGCTCCACCTGAAGGAACTGGGTGAGGAGGACTTGACCATTTTCACGTTTGGAGATGCAGCAACGGAAACGAAATGCAAGCGAGTGGAACTGTGGCTCCGCAGCCAATACGACAGAAGATGCGTAAAAATAGAAGCCCTCGAGGTTCCTCACATCTGCTCAGATGTCATAAACAACACCTTCAAGGAACTGAGGGGTCTGCCTGACGGAATGAACCTCGCAGATGTGGAGCTCTGCGGCCATCCATGCGAGGAGGGAATCAGCCTTCTCGTCGGAGCCGATCACTTCTGGGACATTGTGAATGGCGGTGTCAAGCGCTTGGATGGGAAGCTGATGGCAGTCGACACCATCCTCGGGTGGACACTTCAGGGTCCCGTTACCCCTACTTCTGCTACAATCTACTCGTCAACGACTGGAGTGATGAGGGTGACTGTCTCCGAAGCAAACGACGCGGAAATTTCGGCTCAGCTCAGATCATTCTGGGAACTTGAGCACAACGGAATAGCTGACAATGTGACGAAGACTTCAGAGACGGAATTGCTCAGCGAATTCAAGAAATCCGTAAAATTTGAGAACGAACGGTACCAAGTCTCACTGCCTTGGAACGAGAAGGTTGACACGCTTAAGGACAACAAAGAAATCGCGCAAAAAAGCCTTCGATCCCTAACGGCACGCCTCAACAAGAACGACACGCTCATGCAAGAGTATGACAAGGCGATCCGGGAATACCTCAAAAATGGGTTCGCTGAAAGCGTAAAAGAGAACGAAACGATCAAGAACCCTGTGTACTACATGCCACATCAAGCGGTGATACGACAGGACAGTAAAACAACAAAACTCCGAGTGGTGTTCGATGCGTCATCGAGCGCTGAAGGATGTTCATCGTTGAACGACACCTTGTGTAGTGGACCCAACTTGAACCCCGACCTGCCTGACTTGCTGATCAAGTTCCGCACCCACAACGTCGCCATCGTAGCGGACATTGAAAAGGCTTTTTTGCAAGTCGCTCTGCCCGAGGAAGACCGAGACGCGCTCCGTTTTCTCTGGTGTGAGACAACGCCACAGTCTGGCCAGCCACTTCCGCTTTTTTTTTTTTTTTTGGTGTTATCGGCTTGTTTATTTTACGTTTGTCTCGTAAAATCGAATAAACTTCGTAAAAACATAATGAAGTTGGGAGGAAAGATGTGATGCTAAAGCCCCTAGTTACCAGAGCCTAGACTTTTGATGATCACTTCTTGGCAAGCGCGGCCCGCTTGCCCTCGCCCTTCTTCGGTCTGCCCTTGCCGCGCAGGCGTCGAAGTCGCCGCATCTCCTCCTTGAAGTCCTGGTGCTCGTCTCTGTAGAGCCCGTGCATCCGGAGTCGGAACATGAGCGTGGTCAGCTGGTGGTGCGGAGGGTACCAGGCAACGATGTCCGGGTTCAGGTCGTTAGGAAGCTCGCTGAAGAGAGTACCACGCGCTGGGACTTGACGCTCAGTGGGGCGAGCTACCTCGCCGAAGATGCGGGCGCTCAGCCGCGCCATGCGCTTGGCATAGTCCGAAAGAGATGACATCTGGTTTGATGTCGCCAAGGACGAAGCTGGAACGTTTTCTTATTGCACTCGGAGATGAATGAACGTGGCCAGCCACTTCCGCCAGTCGTAACGTGGAGAATGACTCGGGTCCCCTTCGGAGCGACATCCAGTCCATTTCTGTTAGCCGCAACGCTCAGACACCATTTTGAAGTCTTGAAAGATGAGTACCCCACCGCCTCAAATATTTTGAGGGAGCACATGTATGTCGACGATCTGGTGACAGGTGCCCGCAATCTATAGGAGGCGAAGGTTCTCGCCACTGAAGCAACGGAAATACTAAGTAAAGCAGGAATGCGACTTCGAAAGTGGAAGACAAACGATCCAGGGCTGCTGAAAGACTTGAAAGAAGAGAACCACACTCACGAGGATGTGTTTGAGCTCGGTGAAACAACAAAGGTACTAGGCATTACATGGGAGCCCAAGAATGACGTATTCAGGTTCGACATGAACTCTCTAATCCACTTCCTGGGAACAAGGAAGGACAGCAAACGATTTGTGCTGCAAGTGTCTTCAAGGATATTTGACCCTTTGGGTTTTCTGGCGCCCGCAGTAACAACTGTGAAGATCCTGTTCCAGAGCTTGTGAGAACGAGGCGTCGACTGGGATGATAAACTGCCCGCGGATCTCCAAGAGGAGTGGGAAAGGTGGTGTAAAGAACTCCCCTGTTTAAAGAGTATTTCGATTCCGAGACAAATGGTTAGCGACTCCAACAGCGAACGACCGAAGACGCTCCACGTTTTCTGCCACACGAGCCCTAAAGCATACTGTGCTGTGGCATATATCACATCGGAAGGTACAAACGGCGAGAGTAACGTGGCCTTCGTGATGGCGAAAGCAAGGATAGCTCCCCTCAAACGACTCACACTCCCGCGATTGGAGCTAATGGGAGCACTGATCGGCGCTCGCTTAACAAAGTTCATCCAGGAACGACTGCGCGCATCAGACATCAAAACATGTCTTTGGACGGACTCTAGGGTGGCGTTGCACTGGATCCGAAGCTCTGCCAGTAGGTGGAAACAGTTCGTGGCCAATCGGGTCTCGGAGATACAAGCATTGACTGACCCAAAAGACTGGAAACACTGCCCTGGAGCGGAAAACCCAGCTGATCTATTGACACGCGGACTTCTTCCAGCGAAGCTCGTAAACAACACAACGTGGTGGAGCGAACCGAACTGGATCCTGTGCAATGAAGAAGGCTGGCCAGGTCAAGTGGAAAATGCTGGCCAGGTTGCGGACAACAAGGAAGAAGAAAAGAAGGCAATGGTGTTACAGGTAACTGCGCCAGCTCTGTTTCCAGTTTTCGACTTGGAAAGGTACAACTCGTCAACCAAGGTGATCCGCGTAACTGCCTGGATCAAACGTTTTGTGAAGAATTGTGCCAAGACAGCAGACAAACGAAGAAGACCGTCTACCAAGACAGATGTGGAAAACCTGCAGAATAGAGGAGACCATTCCAGGAAGGGACGGCAGAGCAAGAGCATGTAAGCTGATCCTACCCGGGGGAGGAAGGCTTCGCCGGCTCATTCAACATCTGTACCCGTTGGAGTTAAAAGAATGACCGTGCCCGCTCATTCCGGGGGAGATTGTTGTAAGTTGAACTCTGACTCGGAGCTCGGGAGGACAAGAAAAAGAAAAACCGACAACGAGATGGCGATAAATCTCACGGTGTACGGTGCAGCGTAAAAGAAGGAAACAGACAGGATGAAAATAAGTACACACAAAGAAGAAAGAGAGACGAACACGCGGAAAGCACGTGGATGCTCGAGTAACCTCAACGGGCTCCTGACGGACTGGGCTTTGCCCGTGGCCTCGCGTGATGTTTACACCCGCTCGGGCGAACTTGAGCAAGACGAGATGTCTGCCACCAGCCATCGACCACCTGGGCGTGTGAAAAGAGGACCGAAAAAGAAGCGGAATCTGAAACGTCGGCGTGAGGAGGAGAAGGAAAATGATCACGGGACGACGGGGGTCTCAGAAGAGATCGAAAAGGAACGCCACGAAAGACGCCACGCAAAAGAACTCTTCTCTGTTTAATCGAAGCTTAAGTTGTAAATTTAGACTAATAAACAGTTCGTGTCGGGTTAAACCTTGCGGTTGTCATTAAACAACACGCTCACGCCGGATTGGATGCTCGGCAAAGCGTAGGATCTTAAAGGGGCACTCAAGCAGTTTTTGGAGAAGCTACTTTTTGGTGCGATGGCGTTAAGGAAGTGTCAGTGAATGAGTATCTTCAGTTTTAGAAGGCAGAACTGCCTATTAATCACGCAGGAATAAAATACGTGCGGACTCTATCGTATGTTTGAAAATTTTGGCGGCCTTTGTAAAGTTTCGCTAAAGAAACAATTTTCAGTTCATTTAAATATGTTGTGCATGATAATTTCAAAAGACGTAAAATATTTCTAGTTTAGAATACGCGATACTGCAATTATCGTTTCACAAACAAGGGACTACGTTTTCTCCTTGCCTTCCTCCGCGGGGGGTGAATTTCCCGCTCCCCCGGGATGCGCGGAAGCGCACGTATCTGCGCGCGTTGCAGGCCGGTCGGGCCGGTCGTGTCGGTAGCGGGCCGGCCAGGCCTCGGTGGTGGTCGTCGACGTGGACGGCGTGGTGAAAGCTCATCGTTCCGCGTAAAAGCGCTATCCTTGACTGTGAATTTTCGTCGTGTGTCGCTATGATAACCCAGCACGTACTAAAAGGGAAGATCCACCTACTCGTGCGGCGATGTCGTGGCGGCACTCTCAAGACAGCAGAAACGCCCGTGCCGTCGTGTTTGTTTACTTCGACTACAGTGGTGCTTTCTAAGCATTTGTGTCCTCGAACATCGCCCGGATTTCTTATTTGGCGCATTTCATGCGTGTGCTCAAGTTCAAGGTATTACTGGCGCGTACCGTATAAAGGATGCGAATTTTCACGCGTTTTCATCACCGGAGAGAAGTGATTAGTGTTAGCAATCCTGAACGCTCGCAACGTCTATCTGATCACGAAATTATATTTCTACATTGCTATATCGCTGCTAAGATTACATTGTCTTTTATAATCGTAGAAAAGGCGTGTGGCGATATTTGTACTATTGCAATGTCGTGTATTAGAGTCGTGATCGTCCAAGCATCTTTTCTACTGCATCTTTCTACTGCATTTTTCTAGTACTGCATCTTTTTATTTTCTTTTTTTCATCCACTGTACCCTGCAAGCCTATCAAGAAAAAATAATAATAAAGCTTTAGGCTATAGACAACTGTCTGTCTATATTCGGTTACGGCATTGAGTAGCAGTGCGTCCCCTTTTTAGAGGGGCGCTGAAACAGCTGAGGGCCGCGTATAGAAGCGGTCGCCGTGCTGACGACCCGCTGCGCTTGTTGTAGTGGTTGCAGGTGTGTGTACGCGCGGCGCAGAGCGGTCGTTCCGGTCGCAACAAACGCAGTCGTAGGTACGCGCTCGTTGCACATGTCTGAACCAGCCTTTCCCCCGTCCTCCCGAGGCGAAAAGCAACGTGGCGACATCGTTTGACATCACGTACCAGAGGTAACGCTGCGATATCAAACGTTGGTTCGGTTACGACTTGCCCCAACCGCAAATTGAAGAATGGCCGAAAAGGTCTGCGTTTCGCCGTCCTCGGAACCCGAACATGACTCCGAAGCGCTGCTATCGTCCACATCGCACGTCGAAGTGGCGTCATAGGAAATCATCCCCAGGTCGGCTGTCCGCCGAAGAATTTCAACCTCTAACGGCGTCAGGTCCTCGAGCGTAGAGAACTCCGCCATGATCGAAGCTCGAATGACAAAGCGGTTCGGCCGATGCGGCTACCTCGGGATCACTGCGCGACAGAACGTCGTCCAACGCCATTGGCCCGAGATCCTTTTGATAAGCGTGCGAGGACCAATGAGAGTGGTTTCGTTTTTCGGGTGGATCCAAGGTTTGGCGGCCTTAATAGACCCCTTTCGAAATACTGCCCTCTTTTGGCAGCTGTGGAATGCCTGCACAATGGCGGACTCAAACCACAACGTCACGGCACACTGTATGCGTTTGGTTGGAGCAGAAGAAAAAAGAAACCCACAGGACAAGGTGATAAGCGCAGTGACGTTGCACTTTTGACGTTGTTTGATTGGGTGGTCGGATATTAGCGTTGACCGCGCTCCGACGTTCGCTATCATATGGAATGACTTGCACGTTTCACGACGTCAGTTGTTCCGCCATTGTGCAGTGGTTTTGACCTTCTAATAATCGCCACATGAACTTCGAAAGGGGTCTATTACATTTTTATTAAAGAAATAATCACCGTATGACTATATTTTTTGGTTTTTAGGGATTCTTAGGGGGTCTAAATTCAGCTGTCATCATCAAAACACGAACTCAAAAACCACTTGAGTGCCCCTTTAAATTTCGGATTCGGACAGCGCGTGTATCACTAGCGCGTTAACCCACCCCCGCGCCTACGTTCACGCCACTTCGCGGCGACAGTGCGCGGCTGCTAATTATAAAACTATAAACCCACTTAGCCCGCCACCTCGTACACTCCGCTTTGCGGCGTCCAGCCGGCAACCCAAGTCCCGCAGTCCTCCATGCACCTCCGTAAATAGAGTCCCATACGATTTAGTTCAGCGATGTTTCGTCAACAACATTCGATTTTTTTCAGTGTTAATCGTAAAAAATAAATGTCGTAAATATCGCCAAATTCCCCGACAAAACAACATGTTCGGGGAAAAAACATAAAAGAAGTAAGCCCACACCATGGATAGAGCGCGGGTCTGATACTTATGAGGCAGATATCTAACCACTAAGTTACGCTACCGCTTCGGAAACTCGCATTGTAACCGCTGCCTATGTTGACGGCGGCAGCGCCTATCCCCACGAACCAGCCAATCCGGCGCTTTGCTAGGGTTTGTATTGCCTGCGCGTTAAAAATATGCCCCAGCGGGTCGGGGGGCGGTGACCTTGGTACTTGGAATTCCTTGGGCGCCGCCGGCTAGTGTTTGCCCTGCTCAATGGTGGCTGTTTCAGGGGGAGGGGGGGGGGGGCAAAACACATGCCTTGCCCCCCCCCCCCCCCCCACTCTGAGAACTGGGGGGGGGGGGGGGGGCAAGCGACCCTTGTGAGCGCTATACTAGCGCTCACAAAAATAACCAGTGGGATCATTTAGCGTCCTGACACTGTAACTAATCGCTACGTGCAAGACCCGAGGTTTTCGTTTTCCAAGTTGGCTGTCTAGACCACCCTTGGGCAACATCGTGTAGATTTGCGTCAAGAAGGGCAGTATGCGCGGCTGCCGGGAAGGTGTTATTGCGCCGGGATCTCCGCATGGCCATCGTGTCCACGTCCTCGGAAGCGGCGCTCGTTCGAGAGGAAGCAGCCAGGAGTCGCTGTCCAGCGCGCGAACCGCGGCTACTAAATAAGGAGGCCGCGAGGATGCTGACAGTGACAAGCGCGCCGCGCTCCCGGTACCGCCACGGACAAAAGCGGCGGTGGAGCGCTAACCCTTTGCGCGCTGCCCTAGTGCATCCAGAGGCAGGCGCTTATAAATAGGCGTGCCACTTACGCCCGTGGATGCGAGGGCTGGGAGAGGAGGGTCGCGGCCAATACAAGGAACGGAGAGCTCGCACCTCGGGGTGCGTCTGGCGTGTTCTTTGCACGTGAAAGGAGCTTCTCACGCACTTTCACCGAACACTCTTAGATGAGTCAGTCGACAAACTCCACGGAAGAGCGTCATCCGAAAACGCTGCTTCTCAGTAGCCCACACACGTCAGGACGGATAGCGACCCTAGCGCCGCCCTTGGCACCGCTCACACGGGCAATAGCCGGAACATTTTGCTTTGCTGCGTAAACGTTTTGTTCAAACTCCTAGCCGATATCGAACGACGCTATTTTCCCGCAATCTTTGTGTTCACAAGAAAACCATCGATAAAATCACGTTCTATCGCAGTAAATGTGCACGGTTCCACCGATTCCGTCGCGTCTGTCCATCATATAGGCTCGGCTGATAGCGTATAGCAAGCGCCCCCGAGCGGACGCGCCACGAAAAGGCGCAAGGCGTTCAAGAAGTTTGTCTACCGACTTTGATCTAGTAAGGTTGCTCTGACTAACATTTTCTGTATACTTAGCTTTAGTCTTAATCTCGAAGATTTTGCTGTTTAACTTTGAGAAAGAAAACGCCTTTTCGAAAAACAAAAAGCCTACCGTATTTTCGTTCTATAGTCCGCACCCGGTGCATAGTCCGCAGGGGCAAATTTGGGGTCAAAAATAGAAGTATTTGCTGAGATAGTCCGCACCCGGCGCATAATCCGCACCCGGTGCATAATCCGCATCCTGTGCATAGTCCTCACTTAGTGCTTAGTCCGAACGTAAAAATATCCCACATAGCGCACCTTGACAAACATTTACTTTATTAGCTCGGAAAAGAAGCTTTATCGCACATAAATCAAGATTAATATAGTCCTAGCTAAGGTTAAAGCTTGGGCTAGTTAGTGTGGCATTTGTAAAGGTTAAAGCAGCGCAAATTGCGAGGACCGAGAAGCAGGACATATACAGAGCGCCGTGTTCTTCTGCTTCTCGTCCCTCGTCGTTTAACATTTTAAGAATATAGTTCGTTGTTTATAAAATCCTTCACGACTTGTCTCAGTGAACAATCTAGAGAGAAGATAATCACTTTTTATTCCGCACCTGTAGATAGAACGCCTCGGAGAATTTTCAACTTTGAATCATGTATAGTCCGCGGACTATAGTTCAGAAGATACGGTATACGTTTTTGTTTTGAGCTAGTTGGTGTGGCATTTGTAAAAGGTTAAAGCAGCGCAAATTGCGAGGGCCGAGAAGCAGGACATATACAGAGCGCCGTGTCCTTCTGCTTCTCGTCCCTCGTCGTTTAGCCTTTTAAGAATATAGTCCGTTGTTTATAAAATCCTTCACGACTTGTCTCAGTGAACGATCTAGAAAAAAGAAAATCACTTTTTATTCCGCACCTGTAGATAGTCCGCCTCGGGGGAATTTTCAACTTTGAAACATGTATAGTCCGCGGACTATAGTTCAGAAGATACGGTATACGTTTTTGTTTTGAGCTAGTTGGTGTGGCATTTGTAAAAGGTTAAAGCAGCGCAAATTGCGAGGGCCGAGAAGCAGGACATATACAGAGCGCCGTGTCCTTCTGCTTCTCGTCCCTCGTCGTTTAGCCTTTTAAGAATATAGTCCGTTGTTTATAAAATCCTTCACGACTTGTCTCAGTGAACGATCTAGAAAAAGAAAATCACTTTTTATTCCGCACCTGTAGATAGTCCGCCTCGGGGGAATTTTCAACTTTGAAACATGTATAGTCCGCGGACTATAGTCCGGAAGATACGGTACTTGGTTTTTGTTTTGAGCTTTGATCGCTGAAAAACTGAGCGAAGGAAGCTCGCCCGTAGGATGATTGATAGTACTTTCCGGAAAATTCCCAATGCCCAAAGCGAAGTCAACAATGAATTATGGGAACATCGTACATGCTCCACCTTGCCCCCGCAGCATCTAACACGGGACTGAAGAGAGCGATAGTTGGACGTACTTGCCCGTCTGCTCTCGCTCCGTCGCTTCTAAAGACACCCTCTGCCATACGTCACAACTTGTGATTGGACGAAACACCCGAGGTTGGTTTCGGAGTCTTTCAGAAATGACCAAACGTTTTGCGACAAAATGCTAGTAGTTTTAGGGCTTCACGGGTTAAGACCTTTCCAAGAAAGAGCGTGTGCCCGGTGCCATTTTGAGTGTTCGTGCGTATGGCGCGTGCTTTGCCCGCTTTCCGAAGCGACGAACACGCACGTGCTGGACTGTGAAGATCGCACGCTGGACTGTGATTTTGTAAACATTGGAAAGGTCTATACGACTTGCTGAAGTATCAAGTATAACATTTTCTATAAATCGAAAGTCAATCTCGTCAATATTGTGCTTAGAAAAAAAAAATCGTGCATAAAATTTTGAAACAACCAATTGCCAGAGGCGTTGAAGTTCGTAGTCGTGGCACCGAGTGATTGATTGCACTGTCTACCTTGAGCGCCAGAGGCAAATACATTAAATTCTCAAGTGTTCCAGCCACTAAACCTGATATATTTTATAATGAGAGATCTGCGTACTATTTCCTTCCTTTTCAATGCATCCGAGCCTAGAGGAAGCTGACGAGATTGATGGTTGTGTCCGCCGTCTAAGCATTAGGCTAAAAGGTCGTCCAAACAGGACAGGTTGGATGGCATGCCACCACACAACACAGGCATATGCAGTGAAATTAGCTGTGCACCCGTTCGTTTTCAGTTCGTAAATCAAGCACGCAAACAGAGCGTCTTTCCTTCTTCCGTGTCGTCTCCTTCCTTTTCTCGTTTTCGGGAGATTGGCGGCCGGTAACAGCAGCCGATGCCTTGACGACAGCCAGCACAGCTTAAATTTGAGTGGCTGTCCGCACCAACGTTATGAAAACGCTCAAAACCCCTGTCAGAACCTAAAAAAAAAAAACAAGAAAGAAGAAAGGTATACAAAAGTAGATTGGGGCGTGTTATATGCCGTGAATTTACGAAACACATTATCTGTTTTGAAGAAACACGCTATCTGCACGCTGTGTCCTGTTTAGACACCCTTTTAGGTGGTTTTGAGACCGGGGACATGTTTTACGCACCCACTTGCGTGAAACATACAGGATGAATGCCTGCTTTATTGCATTTATTTAATTTGAGTAAATACATTACCGACCACAAATCACTGTTCGACATACTCTATTCGGTTACGAGATAACATGGGCCTTCGTCGCTGCCTCAAGTTGTCCAGCTCTATTCCGTTCTGCCATCGCGAACTTGGGATATAACACAGATGAAAATAATTGCAAGCGCCCAGGTGACGGCTGATTTATTTCTCACGGACAAAAAGACACACTTTAGCGATCACACGAGCGGTTTGAGAACAGCGTTCGTTCCCACGAAGAATATACGCAAGGGCACGGTTTTTGATCGCATGACTGTTAGAATCGAAAACACTTTGACCACCAAGACTGGTTACAGTAGCTTACGTTATGCACATCCACGATGCTTGGATCTCTACTTCGTTTCAGCTTAAGTCCAGACGCAGCCGACGCTACGAGATGATGGGGCAACTCAGACAGCGTCAAAAGCGCACCATCCTGGTGTCCGTTATGTCTCTGGTCGTGTTCTATCATCGCTGAACCGACCCTGAACAGAAGAAACCTAGTGCTTTGCGATTCTGACGCTGCTGGATCGGCCCCATTAAGGCCCGTGCGCACACTTGCGACTTCTTAAAACCAAGTGTCTTATAAACCTCCTAAGCTCTCTTACGACGAGAGGACACACTGGCACCACCTAGCGGGTAGCAGAGGAACACTGCGGTCCTGTATATTTTCAATTTCTTTTGCGCATCATTCTTTCTTTGTAGGGACAGAACGAGCGGGTTGGTAAGGATAATTAAACTTAGTTCTTAAGTTTAATTTACCTTAAGTTAAATTAACTTAACTTTAACTTAATTTAACTTAACTTTAACTTAATTAACTTAAGTTTAATTATTCTTTCTTTGTTGGCTCGAAACACGTTTGTCAATGCTGTAAACGAACATTTCTCATAAGTAGTACGTAGATTTGACCTCGCAAATACCGCCAAACCTTCATTCTAGTGAAATGGAGTTTTTCGTAGATGGCGTTTCCCTCTCCGCTAAGCCCTCCGCAACAATGAAGCCGCTACTGCGCATGCGCGCCGATGGCCTTGACTCTAGAGTTCCGTGCATCGTAGCGGGTTGCGGAGAGCAGTTGCGGGACGGCGAGAACTATGCACGAAAACTCTCTAAAGGCCCGTTCACACACATTCAATTCCTTAGAACCGAGCGCCTTAAAACCTCTTACAATCTCTTGCGGAGGGGGAACACACTGTCACGCTGGTGCCATCTATGCGATGGGTTTTAAACCCCACCAAAACTAAGGTTGTTGCGTTTTCCCGTTAGGCAAATGTTGTGTACATCCTTACAGATTAGACGGCTCTGAAATTTCAAGATCTTCTGTTGTGCGTGACCTTGGCATTTTGTTCGATTCACGCCTGAACTTTAAATATCATGCTTCAAAGGTTAATAATGATTCTTTGCGAATCCTGGGGATAATTGCACGCATTACCCGTGACTTCCGGAATTACGACTGTATACTGAACCTTTTTCGGGCTTTGGTTTTATCACTGTTGGACTTTTGTTCTACGGTATGGAATTCTTTGGGTGTTAGGCGCTCAAGTTGGAGTGCATACAGAGACAACTTGTGAGAATTGTCTACGATCGCCACATTGGACGGGGTGTTTTTTATGATTATGTGCTTCTTTTGGGCACTCTTGGTCTTTTGCTTCTTTGCAACTAGGCGGCTAGTTCGCGACATGGTGTTTTGATATAAGTTGTTCAATTCTGTTTTTGATTCCCCAATGTTATTGAGTAGAATCTCAATTCATGTCCCCCAGCGACAGAAAAGGTCTACTCCTTTTTTTTACCCCTCCTATCTAGAGTCCAGTCCCCCGCTGACACGGATGATGCTCACGTACAACAAGTATTTTAATCCTCACGTGGACTTTTTTATACCTTTTAAGAAGTTCAAGACTAGTATTGTGGTCAGGATTGCCGTGTATTTTGATTAGTTTAGTGCTGTTTTATAATGTGAAGTGTAACCCTAAAAAGGCCCCTAAAGCTGTTTGGGAAACACAATACCTCTGATTCAACTCTGATTGAACTCCTCCCCTCCTCCTTCCTCCTCCTCCATCCTCCTACCCGCGCGTTGCATCATCTGACGTTTCCCATAATTCAACGCGCGGGACCCTCGTCACGTCACGTGTGACGTCATTATGGGACGTTTCTAATAATGCACCGCGCGGTTACGCCGACGGACGGCGACGGCGACGCCGCTCAAGCCGGAAACAGGCGCCTAAGAGCTGCTGCTCTAAAACGAGCTGTTAGGCCCTCTTCAGACAGAGCAATTTCACCCACCAACTTGACGTCGCAACACCAGCGACACGGGCCGTCCGCGTTCACACACAGCAACCGAATTGCTACGACTTGCTATCATCATCATTCACTTTGAATTTTCTTGCAATATTTAGACACCCAGCTACGCGCTAAAAACATGTTTTTATATCTTTGAATGGCGTTGAGAATACTAACTCATCTTTCTGGAAAGGTTTATTTTCAAAAACGATCGATGTTGAACCAGAACCAAGTCTTTAGCTGTCATCATCACCACCACGGGGGTGTCACGTGAAAATATCGCGTCCCTGATTGGCTGCTGCCGCTTCAGACGGCTCCGAGTTGTTCGAGTTGCTCGTCCGTTTCGAGCCGGACCCGATCTCAGCAATTCGTGTCGATCTAGGGAAAGCTAGGGAAACAACCCGAACCTCAAAATTGCTGGAAAAGTTGCCCGTCTGAAGCGGGCCTTCGAAACTCAATCGCGCTCACTAGTTCTTGAAGGTACCCCAAAGGACGTGATCTGCTTGCGGATATCGTTGTAACCACCAAATAAGGTCATGCACTCGAGAGTTTCGTCTGTAAGTAAATAAGAAGGAAATGATGAGATTCATTTCTGAAGAATAAAAACCGAGATATTGCTTGCTTTAGAAATATGTGTATGAGACCGACACCGCCGACATCGATGGGGCGAAAGAGGTTATCACTTCGTACAGGTTCCCAAGTGGAACTCCATATAAAAGCAGCAAACACTCTGCGCAATGTTTGAATATGGCTTCTGACACAGCGAATCACTTGAAGTATACATCAAAGTTTGGCTGCGAGAAACATATTACAGGTCTTGGCTCACCCGAAAACTTACCACTAGTTGGATTTCATCTTGCCAACTTGCCATTTGATTTCTGACACCCATTCAGTCCAGTAATGACTATTGTTGCGAATACAATTAAGAAGAACTCATAAGTACTGGGAGCAATGCAGCTCCACGCTATCCCAGCATATGCTAAAGGTGTTGCGGCCCATTGCCCACACCAGAAACCTGCGCTTTTCTCCTTATTAACAAGTGCGCCGATCGTGTCACAGAAGTTTTGTGCTATTGTGAGGACATTGTCGACGCTACTTTTGTTGCCACAAAAGAAAGTTATATCATCTGCATATGCCAATACTTTGACTTCAGAAGAGTAGAAACGGAAACCTTCCTCGACAGGGCTGTAAAGTACACTTAAACAAAGGGGCTCTAAATAAAGCGAAAATAAAAGCGGGGATAACTGGCATCCTTGTTTGACGGACGATTCTAGACAAATTCGATTCGAAAGTGAACCGTTAACTATAATCCTGGTGGCACAGTTACGGTAACATAAGTCAATACACTTTAAAAGTGTTGGTCATGGGTTTACATGACGTGAAATATCAAACAGGAAAGCATGGGACACGCGATCAAAAGCCTTAGTCAAGTCTACTTGAACCATGGCGACTTGACTGACCAGCATGAAGAACGCAGCTTTCTATCACAGTACGCGCAACGTGAATATTAGTTTGTATACGTCTCCCCCTAATTCCACAGGTCTGGTAGTCTCCAACAACACGGGACGTAACACACTGTAGTCGTTTGGTTAAAATTTTAGCCCAAATCTTGTAATCAACATTGCATAAACTAATTGATCGATAGCCTTCAGTGCGCACTAGCTCTTCTCGGTCTTGATTTTTAGAGATCAGCACGGTATGGCTGTCATAAAATGACGTCGGTAGAGTTTCCATCTCAAACGTCTCCAAAAAGACCTCAAGTAGGAAAGGACATAGAAGGTCTTTTTTATGTCTTGTAAAACTCTGCAGGGACTCCATCAGGTCCTGGTGTTTTAGCATTTGGCAACTTGTCTATTGCTCATCGAACTTCTTGCAATGTTACTGGTCCGCTGAGGAGATCTCGCTGAAGCTCGTTTACCTCGGGCATTTAAAAGAACTAAGTTTTTTGCCAGCTGAATGTCTAAAAGGTGCGTTTTTCCAATAGGTTTTTGTAATGCAACTCAAATGTGTTCATGATGTCTCCTTCATTGTCTCAGAGTGTCCCATTACATTCTAAGACTCGATTTTTCTTTGAAAGGTCGTTACTTCTCTTATCATCGAATGCACGACGTGAGGGTGTCTCTGAGGACAGCAAATGCCTTCACCGGGACCGTAACAGTGCACCGTGTAAACGAATGTGCTCGTATTATTGCAGTAGCTGACAATTTACGCGAATAAGGTCGTCTTGGAACATACCAGGTGTTTTGCACTCCAACTCGTGAAGCATGATTGAAGATAAAGTAAGCAGGCAGGCGAGCTGGTTGATGTTAGACATTTTTGAAAACCGGAGACGACGGACGAAAAAGGGGACAACACACAAAACGTTTTGTGTGTTGTCCCTTTTTTCGTCCGTCATCTCCGGTTTTCAAAAATGTGTCGTGAAGCATATATAGGTTTTTCAAAAGTAGTTTCTTCTTTGCATGAAAGTACGCAATGCATGCGCATTCGGTTGCTTCGTTCTTAACTTCCTGTTTGAAAGAGTTCCACTGAGCATATATACCAAATTTTTGATTTGTTGACGCGTGATTAAAACATTCGCGGACACGCCTCTGAAAGTCTTGGTTGTATAGATGTATTTGGTTATTCTCTTCCATGTAAGTCCTGATCTGTTTACTTAATACATGTTCCAATAGTTCAGAACACGTCGAGGTAAAAGCGAAATAGGGTGACAGTTGTTCAAATGTGGCTTGTTTTCAGTTTTGGGCTTTGGAATAACTTTGGCACCTAGCCAGTCTGTTGGCACTTGACATTGCAGAAGAGATACACTATACATGATGACGCCTCTGGAAGTCTTGGTTGTATAGACGTATTTGGTTATTCTCTTCCATGTAAGTCCTGATCTGTTTACTTAATACATGTTCCAATAGTTCAGAGCACGTCGAGGTAAAAGCGAAATAGGGTGACAGTTGTTCAAATGTGGCTTGTTTTCAGTTTTGGGCTTTGGAAAAACTTTGGCACCTAGCCAGTCTGTTGGCACTTGACATTGCAGAAGAGATACACTATACATGATGACGCCTCTGAAAGTCTTGGTTGTATAGAAGTATTTGGTTATTCTCTTCCATGTAAGTCCTGATCTGTTTACTTAATACATGTTCCAATAGTTCAGAGCACGTCGAGGTAAAAGCGAAATAGGGTGACAGTTGTTCAAATGTGGCTTGTTTTCAGTTTTGGGCTTTGGAATAACTTTGGCACCTAGCCAGTCTGTTGGCACTTGACATTGCAGAAGAGATACACTATACATGATGACGCCTCTGAAAGTCTTGGTTGTATAGAAGTATTTGGTTATTCTCTTCCATGTAAGTCCTGATCTGTTTACTTAATACATGTTCCAATAGTTCAGAGCACGTCGAGGTAAAAGCGAAATAGGGTGACAGTTCAAATGTGGCTTGTTTTCAGTTTTGGGCTTTGGAATAACTTTGGCACCTAGCCAGTCTGTTGGCACTTGACATTGCAGTAGAGATACACTATACATGATGCCTATATATTTTGCGTCTCATTTTGCATATCTTTTCAGGAAGAAATTGCTTATCTTTTCCGGCCCCGGTGCTTTTCTAGTATCAAGATTTAATAGCAGTGACAGAAAACCTTATTCACTCACGCTAAGTTCTGGCATATGTGACTCGACGTTCATAGTTATTTCTTGACAGATTACCCTATATTTTTCCACGGTGAAATTCGACTAAAAATATATATTAAAAGCATTTGCTATGTCAACTGCATCAGTAAGTGTAACGTCACAGAAATTAATCTGCATTATTTTTTCTTTTTTCGCTGACAAATGACGCCAGAACGTTTGAGGTTAATTTTCATAAAACCGGCAAGTGCTTCGGAATAACATTTTTTATTGCTTCTTTTAACTGCGCTTTTAAGTGTTCCGCTAGCTCTACCACTTCAATGCTATCCCTTGTTCTTTTGCCTTTACGTTTTAGTTTACGTTTCATATGAATAATATCACGAGTTATCCACGGGTTTCGCTTTTTTTTTTTTGCTTTAGTCCTCGTTGGTATAATGTTGTCCTCGCAGTACGCTATTATTGTCTTGAAACTGTTCCATAACTCATTCATGTCTTTGTGTTTCGCAAGTTTATCCAGTGACTTCTCGAGATAATCTGTTACTGACTCATCCTCACTATGCAAATAATCTTTAAAAACAACCTTGTTAACATCATGTTTATTCTTACGATAAGGTACCGAACAAGACAGAAAGACCAATTTATGATCTGAGATGCCTTCATGAATGACTACACTGTGTTTAAGATCAGTGGTGTTAAGAAATATTCAGTCCAGTATTGATCTTCCCTTCTCGTTTATTCTAGTAGCTTCTGTCAAAATTTGTTTCATGCCGGCGCTGAACGCAGTGCTCATAAGAAGTTGGACGTGTTGGTCGTGACTATAACTTAACGTCTTTTCAGCACAAATTTATATTTGGCAAGTCACCTGGATTAATTAATTTGGCATGGTTATTAGCGTGTTTAATATGAAATCATTCATTGCTTCTAGAACATGGATGGCAGCGTTTAATTTACGGTGAACGGCGCCTATCTAAAACTTAGTCGAACCGAAACTTAGCTTTCACCAAACGGACTCTGTATCTGGAAGTTCATCAAACACAGTGTACTAAATTACTTTCTTAATTATTATTGCCACGCCCCCTCCCCTCTATTCCCGGTGCTTACATATAACTGAATATGAAGGTGGTACTATTTTGGAACTATTTATTTTGGGATGAAGCCATGTTTCGTTTATTATCAACACATGTGGGTCAACACATGTGGGTCATGTTCTAGTTTTTCGATTTTATTCACAATACTTCGGGCGTTAAGATTTATAAGCTTCAGTTCTTCGGTTATGTTGTTGTCAAGCTAGGCTCGACGATTTTGTTTCTTTTGCGCACATTTTTATCTTTGCCTTTATTTTATTTTGTATTACAGTACCAAGAAAGGAACACGCTAAATAAATAATAATTAAAATATACGTCTTGCCGTCGGATCTGAATTGTAAGTTAAGATTCAGGTCAGTCGCAAAGTTACCTTTTAGCATATCAGCCACTCCCAGCTGAGAAGTTTGAATTAGGTATATACGACTATATAGTACAACCACGTAGACAAGCAAATACTCTATTTTTACTGCCAAATCAAGTGAGCAGTGTATAGCTCTTAAAACGTTCAACGTTCTCCAAGATCTGCACGACCAGTGTAACCGATGGATTTTTCCAATCAATTTCACCGGTTTCAGAGAAATTCCGACTTGCCCGCCCCTCTATGTGAGCTGTATTGCCCGTTCCTCGGCTCTCTCGGAGGAAGCAACCCGGTGGCCACCGCAGACTGGCGCTGGCAGCGCCTCTCGCGTAACACTTGTGTCAGCGATCGCGTACTTCGCCCACGAGCTCTGATATTTGTTCCTTTTTGTCCGACGGCTGACCACCGGTTATGCAATCCAAGATGCGAAACCCGCATCGCAACGCCCAAATTGCATATCAAGCCAAGCGAGAAAGGGGTAATGGAATAATAAGGCAGCTCAAGCAGGGTCTCGCCGCAATTTCACGGCGCCTTTGAACACCTACGTGCTCGCGGAGGAGACTTAATCTGGCCCCGGGTGGAAACCGGAGTTGGAGCAGCCGTGGTCCAAGCCTAATGTGCCTCTTTCATGCACCGGGCCGCAGTGGCGTTTAACGATCTCGACGGGCATTTTCACGTGTCCGGATTTCTCGAAAGGCAACCCTGGTTCCGGCCCCGATGACGCTCGTGCGGATGGGCGGCACGGCGGCCCGGGGAGTGCGGAGGGACCCCAAGGTTTGGTCTCGTTGCCTATTCATTGCGTCATCGTAAACTCACGCAAGCGGCGTGCGACGAAGCAGTTTGAATGACGTGACAGTCTGCCGAACGCCGAACAACAGGAGCCTGTCTACTTCGTGAAAGTTGAGCACCGGACGTCCACCGAGGCAGACTAACTTCCGGATGTACACACGCAACATTGTTATTACAAACCGTCTCAGATGAAACTTAATTTTCACTTTCTTTACGGGGGTCCAAGATCAAATGATAGCAGTAACGACATCTGTCGGCCCCTAATAGCATCGCGATACCAGGAATAGTGCACAAAAATGTATTTCGATACAAAAATACAACACCCACGAACAATCGTATCGCGATAGTGAAATATAGATACATAATGAATGTCTGAAACACTATCGCGATACATTTGTATCGCGATAGTGTTTGATGTGCCACTGATAACCCCAACATCCGTACTATTTTATTTACTCGACGCTTCAGGAACTCGTGATATAACCCTAAAAAAATTATTCGCGATAAATTTGTGTTTTATAGAGCGAAAGAGTTTGCGAGAAATCCGCGTCCTGCTCCTCCAATCTGACTTCCTTCTTGCTTCCTTTTCTAATAAAGTACAGCATGCTCCCCCCCCCATACACACACATACACATACACACACCCAAACATTACAATGTTTTTTCTTTTTGTATTTTTGTACCGCAAAATTAAACTACATGTAACAAACACTCATTCTTCTCCCAAATATAGCGCTAGCAGTCCGAACCAGGTGCGAAGGTTTCAGCACTTACCGTTAGCTTATTAATAAGTTACGTGATTTTCTGGAAATTTCAATTGGAAAACGAGTCCCATTTTCGATCGTTTTCGGTAACTGTCTCCAAAGAGCTCCATGTAATTGAGAGCTCGGACGACTGTCATTTTCCTAATAAAAATGTAAGAAAAAAAAGATCACCTTTTACTTTTTAAGCGATTAACGGTTAGTGCTGAAACTGGCATCTGGTTCGAACCACTAGGGCTATATTTTGGCGGGAACCGTTCAGTTTCTATTTGAGGACAAAAAAATGCCGTAAATTTGTCGGGGACAGCACTTAGTTGGCGAAGACATTTTTGAGAAATATAAAGATGTCGCGAGTTCCACGTGCGTAACAATTAATAATGACATTCATTGAATACGTAAGTATTTTATGCCGACTGCAAAGGCACTACACCACTGACCTAGAGACATAAGAAGCTCAAGAGCCAGTGTATGTTAGCGACGAGGCATAGCCCGTTTTATATTGTTATTCTTCTCTCTCTCTCTCTCACACAATATGGCGGCGCCCGGCGGCTGTGCTAAGGGCGCGTTAAGTGGAATGAGAACGATTGGTAAGTCGGTGACAGCTCAGACGAGTTGTTTTTTCGGAGCAAGTGTTTCTTCAGATAGCATCTCGGACTTGGAGAGAGCAGTTTGCTTAGTAGGCCTTCTGCTGCGAGCCTCGGCCGTCCGCCGACTCCCCCAAACCAAATCAATGAAAGAGTTTTTCTTTTTCCGTTCGGTCAAGCAGTTTGGGTTATACTTCGTGTTGCTCCCCAAAGTCGGGCATGTGTCATTATCATCTCTACCTACTTTGTTTTAAAGATAAGGACTCACTAAATATAACAGTAATAAATATGAAACTCGATCTGCAAAGTGCCGCATAATCTTCACGCTGATGGAAGACACGTGCAGGTGCACAGCGATTTAAGCCTGCGATTGGCCGGTTGGCAGACGCGAGCGCCCGTCATCGATTATAAAATTTTTAGATTAGGAAAGAAAGCTAACCACAGTTTAGGTTTGAAGTCACCCAAACACAAGGAGTGTACCATGTTGCTATCTACGTCATTGATTCGGGCGAGAGCTTGAGAGCTGTCCTATTCAACATATCTTTCTCTCTAGAAAACTGCTGTTCCTAAGCTGCTTACCATTTTTAGGACTATCCCTAGGGCAGGGGTTCTCAACCATACATGTTTCGCGGACCCCTTGTGGACCGGCGGAGATGATGGAGGACCTCGTTCGTGGTGGTGGGAGGGAAAGGTATAGGTTAATTATGGTAATGATTTAATAAATGAATACAACTAAGGTCTAGTTTGAAGTAAACTTCCCTCGTTTACATACACACGAGAGAAAAGTCACCCGAAAATGGGAACGTTTCTTCTCAATTTAAAAAAAAGGACAACATTTCTTGCAGGGCTTCGCGGACCCCTAGAATGCCTTTCCGGACCCCCATTTGACAACCACTGCCCTAGGGATCAGTTCCAGTCATTTGGAACAAAGAATATCTAGACTTAATTTTTGAACCCAGGTGATTTTGAAAAGAGAGAAGATATGAGAGGAAAAAAAAGCTGCACAGTAATGAAAAAACTGTGAGACAGGGAACCGCTTTCCACTCGTCGGCAAAAATTGCGATTACACTTTTGTTCACAATAACCCAAAATAAATCTGGAATAAATAGTGTGACTTACTTGAGACAACCTATATTATATAGGGTGTCCCAAGTCACCAGGCTCGATTTAAAATGGACCGTAAAAATCGACGCCTGCCCGTAGCAATCTAAACATTTCGTAAAAGGTGCATTTCACAGGTCGGTTTTTTCTTTTAAATTTAGAAAGCGTAGCTCCATTTTTGTAAAAAGTAGGGCCAAGAAATTTGCCAGGGCCAACGGCAGGCTGCGACGCAGACGACGAAGTCGACCGGCTGGGCGCGTTTGACGCACCTAGTGATAGATGGCGCTACCCCTTTATCGAGACTGCTCGCAACACCCGAGGTTTATTAAAATTAACATAATATTTTTTTTAAAGTACCTTTGGTTTAAAAGTTAATGCGAACAACAAAATCAAAACTTAAAGTAAAAAAAAAAACGCGTCTGCATAACGACGGCGGTTTTGCTGCCAACGGATTTTGTCTGCCTGTCGTCTGCTTTCTTTCGCTGGTCGGCTAAAGCTTCGGATGCTGCTCCCGACGCCATCTATCAATACGCGCGCCAAACGCGTCCCGAAACTCGACTCGGTCGTCTGCGTCGCCGTCCTCCGTTGACTAGGACAAGTTTCTTGGCCCTATTTTTTACAGAAAAGGAGCTACGCTTTGTAATTTTCCAAGAAAAAAGCCGATCTGTGTAATACATCTTTGACGAAAAGTTGAGATTGTTTCGTGCAGGCGCCGATTTTTACGGGCCATTTCAGATCGTGCCTGGTGACTTGGGACACCCTATATATCTAGTCAGAATGATCATAGTCAAAACATAACAGAGTACCACGCTACGACAGCATGTTTGTCAATTCTTTTTTGTGCGAACGATTTCACAATGGAATCGACTCACGGAAGAGCATGTGTGCTGTTTGAATGAAGATGTGTTTTTTTTAAATCGTTGTAAATCCTCTGATGTAACGGCTCTTATACACTGCGGGGTAATTATTGAATAAACAATGCAGAACGTCACAAAATAGCATAGGTCCAAAAGCGCGTGACCACATGACTTGACTGGCGTCACGAGGTTATGTCACGTCGCCACGTGACGCCAAGTCCGTCATTTCGAGAGCACTTTCGAGATAGCCGTTTGTCTGACGGATACTCACAAGAATTTGACAGGAGTCTAGTGTACTGCCGTTTCGATATACACCGTTCACTCAGCGCGAGCTCACTGGCTTCCGCAGTGATTTGGTTGCGCGTTCCTGCGCGTTCATGATTATGTTAGCAAGGGCAGGAAGCTCGCGCCAAAAGGGGAGCTTCTATACTTCGTCTCACCTTAGCATGGACTATTGTTAGCAGCGCATGCTAAAAGCGCGAGCAAGTTGCTTGGGATATAGCCTCGGCGGTACCACGAGACCTCGTGCAGCGAGTGCTCCAGTCAAGGCAGTCAAGGCTGGCCGCTCGCGCTTGCACAGCCTTCGCAGTTAGTCCATGCTCAGGTGAGACGATGTTTTTTTTTATAGTCTCAACTTAAGGCTCAACAGAGTATAGTATCCCATTTTAAGCGATGTTCATGCGATGTTTCCATTCAGATTAGTTTTACCTTATCAATGAGGGACCCGGTCGCAATACACAAGCCGCGCAGGCGCTTGAAAATGTTTTTGCACCAAGGTTTGCAGTTGGATGGAGGAAGATTGGTTACTTAAATTGTTAGTCAATTGATCGATTGATTGATAAAGTATTACGGACGTTTTATACAGTCTAGTGACTATACAGCGTGCCCACCAATTCGGATGACGCCTCTAAAGCAGTGGTGGACAAGAAACTCGACAGTAATATTTAAAGTTACTAAATACCTGCTTCATAAAGTGTTTAGTGCACTACGAAAGATATTTTCCCTGCAAAGTATCTCAAGTAGAGTATAAATACTTGCAAATGTAATTCAATTACCTCCGAAACTAGTTCCGTATTGCGT
Organism: Ixodes persulcatus; assembly: GCA_013358835.2. NCBI lineage: Eukaryota > Metazoa > Arthropoda > Arachnida > Ixodida > Ixodidae > Ixodes > Ixodes persulcatus. The sequence goes on along the minus strand of JABSTQ010009963.1, from coordinate 222,900 downwards.
AATTTGCATTGACATCTGTGACACTAGAATGTTTTATTTGCAAGCAACAGAAGCAAACAAAATAAAATCGCAGTGACATTCAATGCAGCCCCAGTACAAAGAGGATACCTCGCTCGTGCATATTACAAGATATGTTTAGACAAAAAAGTAAAATTGGGTAACTCTATCTATAGTAACTTCGCTGATAATTCCATCTTCTGGTGGTTTTATAATGCACACCTTTGAGGCATCGTTTTACTGAGCACCGCGAGTCACTATGTTCGGAGTTCTCATTAAACGAGTTTTATATTATACGAAAAATAATGACTGAATAACAAGGAGGGCTGACATATAGTAGGTATGGCACTTGCCGCGCCTTTTCCGAATAGGGTACCTCAACCTGCTGCATAAAAAATAGCTAAACATAAGAAAGAAAGACATATGAACACGAAGATGCGCTACTTTTTTTCTCGCGGTTGTTCATTTTTGTATTTTTCTTCATACTAAGTTGCATGAACCCGTTCAAAAAGGCTTTCAACTATGGGGGGATTCATTGCTCGCATTTTGGAAGCTCATCCCGCGCGTAGCTTGTTTCCATTCATGTTGCAATCGCCATGCTCATGAAAAAATCGGGCTATCGGGGTTTTTGCAGCAGCAAAGTAAAACATATATACAGTAGTGAACAAAAATGTATGATATTTCGTTTCTTTTACAGAAGTATTGCTCGACGTCTAGTGAATAGCCAATAATATTTGTTTTGATATGGTACACCATAATGCAGCCTTTTTAGCCACCAGGGGTCGGTTACTGCGACACCGGTAGGTTTTATTTATTTTTCAAACTGCGCCTTCTTCTTCGTCACCTCGTGGCAGTTCACAGTCACCTACGCTTTCCTTTTGTAAGAAAATAATATTGAATTCCAATGGTTTTTATAATAAGTTATTTTTAATATAAGCATATTTAGCAGGCAATGGGAAGAGTACGCGGTGCAAAGTATTTAGCGGAGAATGTTCAGAAGGCGATGATCCGTGGATACCTGTCTGGGATGAAGCAGCGCCAGCTTTCAGAGCAATTCGGAGTAGCGCAATCAACAGTTTCTGAAGTTCTCAAGAGAAACAGGCTCAGAGGAGGTGTTTTTACTCGGCACTCTTCAGGACGACCCAGGTGGACGTCCCACGTGGTCTATAGGAACATTGTTCGGGCGAGCCGCACGAACCCTCTACTGTCGACCGTCGACATTTCCAAGGATTTGTCCCAGGGATCAATCTCTATGATGGCTTCATGGACCGTGAGACGTCGTCTACGAGCTGCTGGACTAAATGCCCGTAGACCAGCTCAGAAGCCAATGGTAAGCGGATTGAACACACTGTTATCGAGCCACGCCGCTGTCAGCTTTACACACCGAATGAAATTCAGGCACGCGCAACGAAGTGAGATCATTAGCGCCATCTCTCGGCCACTTCTGTAACCCCCAGAATATAGTCAGGTTCTTTCCACCACCGCAAGATGTCATGAGAAGCACCATCAGCCTTTTTTCGTTCTGGTGGTCTATCGATATATCCTGATGGTCTCACCGGGCGACATGCATCAAAACGTTTCGATAGTCCGTCAGTCGCCGCAACAAACGTTTTGAAGGTCTCTGAGCTACAAACAGAAGACTTTAATTGTCCATCAGCCACCATCAGGGAATGTTTGATGGTCTATCAGGCACCATCAAGTAAGCCTGTCAGACAATGGACAGTTAATTCTGATGGTATGAGCGGAATTACTAATACTGTGTTAATTGCCGTTACGAATTTCTGGCGGACCGTCCAACGCTTTGATGGTCCATCAGGGAAGTCTGGTGGACCCATTGGAGCTCCTGATGGACCATTAGACGCCTTTGATGGTCCATCAGATACCATCAAGGAAGCGTGATGGACCATCAGGTGCCATCAAGGAGGTCTGGTGGGCCATCAAGGAAACCTGATGGGCCATCAGGGAAGTTTGATGAACCATCAAGAACGTTTGATGGACCGTCAGATTTTCTTGATGGTCTTTTCGATCGGGAAACGACACCCCGTGATTGTCCAGACGACCTCAAGGCATTCTTTATCAGTCGTGGAGTAATTTTTCTCCGCCTTGGACAGTGTCTCACTTGCATAGGCGATGACTGGCTAGGTGCCTTCGTGCACTTGAACCAGTACCGCGCCAAGTCCTGCGTTAATAGTGTCCGTGTGAATCTCGGTTTCCGCATCCTGATCAAAATGTCCAAGAACAGGGAGTCTGGAGTCGTCGCTTCAGCTCGTCGAATGCTTACTGCTGCTCCTCGGCCCATTCGAACTTCTCGGTGTTCTTTGTGAGGTTCCTGAGCGGTGCGGAAATCCTTGCGAAACCCCGAACGAAGCGCCGATAGTAGGCTCATAGTCCAAGGAACCTTCGCACGGCCTTCTTGTCTGTCGGCGCTGGAAGTGCTGCGACGGCGCGAGTATTCTCTGGGTCTGGGCGAATGCCTTCGTTACAAACCACGAGACCTAGGAACTTCAGTTCGTCATAGGCGAACCGACACTTTGACGGCTTGGGGGTGAGTGCGGTGGTCCGTATGGCTTGGAGAACAGCTCGGCGTCGTCGCAAGTACTTGTCGAATTCGCCGGAAAACACTACGACGTCGTCGAGGTAGACGAGACAGCTCTGCCACATCAGTCCGGCCAGTGCGGTGTCCATGACACGCTGGAAAGTTGGTGGCGCCGTGCATAGTCCGAAGGGCATCACCTTGAACTCGTACAGTCCGTCCGGCGTGACGAAAGCTGTCTTCTCTTGTTCGCGTTCGTCGACTTCCATCTGCCAGTAGCCGCTCTTTAGGTCCGTTGATGAAAAGTATCGAGAGTGGCGCAGCCGGTCTAACGTGCCGTTGATGTGGAGGAGTGGAGACGTCTTTCTTCGTCACCACGTTCAGCTGCCGGTAGTCCACGAAGAACCTAAGCGTCCCGTCCTTCTTAACCAGTACGACTGGAGAGGCCCACGTACTGCTTGAAGGTTGGATTATGTCCTCGTTCAGCATCTGTTGAACTTGCTCCTGAATCATCTCCTTTTCTTTAACGGAGACACTGTACGGCGATCGATGCACAGGGAGAGCGTCGTCCTCCGTAACGATGCGGTGCTTCGCAACGGCGGTTTGGCGCACCTTCAACGATGTCGCGAAGCAGTCGCGGTATTCGGCGAGGAAGTTAATCAGCTGCCGCCGTTTCGGGCCCGGAACCTTAGGGTCAATGTCGAGCTGCGCTGGTGACGTACTGTCTTGCTTAGGTTGCGAGGGTTCGTCAGTAATCGCGGCGATTTCGGCGGAGTTTCGGAGTTCCTCGACGCAGCCCACGGCTGCACCTTTCGTGAGGTATTGCGTTGTATTGCGTTTCATTTCGGAAGCTCGTCACGAGGACCACATTGCGGCCATCCTGTAGTTCAGCTACTCCTCTTCCTAGAAGCAACTGGAAGCTTCCCTCGAGCAGAACTTCGCCGCAGAAAGATTCGGTGATGCTGACGGGCACGAAAACACTCGACCGCGGCGGTAAGGTGACGTGGCTTGCGATGACTCTGACCGCGGATGACGTCGCTTTGGGTTCTTCCGGTGGTGAAATAGGTTTTTGTAGCGTCAAGCGGTTTGCTCCGAGGTCGATGACGGCGCCATACTCGCAGAGAAAGTCCATTCCGAGGATAACATCCCTCGTACAGTCTTGCGGAATGACGAACTTCACATGGCACGTCTCACCGTGGATCTCGACGCGAGCAGTGCATCTCTGGACTGGTGTGATGAGGTTCCCACCGGTGGTTCGTATTTGAGGGCCTCCCCACGGTACGTTTCGCAGGCGGCGAGAGAGCCTCCCACTCAAGACTGAGTAGTCTGCTCCAGTGTCCACCAGTTCCGATGCGTCGTGGCCGTCGATAATAACGTTTAGGTTGTTAAACACCGATGCAGGGGCGTCGTTTTCATGCGTAGCGTCGGGAGAGTGGGAGCGCTCCGTCGTTCTTTGAGGCTCTTTGCGTCATCCGTCCACGGCAGCCTCACCTCTGGGAGTTTCCGCGCTTAGTTTTTCCGGCGGGAAATGGGAGACAGGCTGTCATGGCGTGATTGCTGGAAAGGCGATGCGGAACGTCGGGGAGATGGAGAACGTGAACCTCGTGGTGCTGTCGGCGCTGGTGACGGAGAGCGACGGAGGTGTTCCTCGATGTCGCGAAGGCGTTCGCCGTATCGTGGGCGAGGGTCGTTCGGCGCAAAACGTCGCAGGCCCATTTGTCGATACAGGCACCGCCGGTAGACGTGATCGGCCTCGCCGCAGTGATAACACAGCGGTCGTCGATCGGCCGTGCGCCACACATCCGTCTTTTTAGGCGCTTGTTATTTGGTGCGGACAAGCTGGGGATGCCCTTCCCGACGTCGGAAAGTCTGCGGCGCTGGTGGGTCACGTTGAGAGGGCGTCGAATACTGCCGGGACGCTGGCGCCGGTCTTTGAGCTACTGCGGCGTAGGCCAGAGTGGGCTTTTCGGGGTGCTGCTACGCACCAGGAGCCTCCGGTTGGAATGCCCGCTGGACTTTCTCCCGAATAACTTCGGCAATCGACAGCGCAGCCGGCTGGTTGTCAGTAGGCAGGAGCTTCCTGAGTTTATGTATTTATTTAAATACCCTCAGGGCCATTCGGCATTAAAGAGGAGAGTGGGAATAACAAAATAACACACAAAACGAAACAAAAGGGCAGAATACATAAGGTATCAGGGCACCTCAGGACAGTAAAGAGGTGTTATAGCATTTTTGGACATTTGGGTATCAACAATATAAATTACGAAAGTCGGAAGGTGATTTCATTCCAAAGAAGTTTTAGGGACGAATGATTGTAGAAATGCGTTGGTATTACATTTACGAATTCTAAGTTTGAGGTGATGATCGATGCGAGGTGAAATGTAGAACGGTGGGATGAAAAGACGTTGCTTTTAGTACGAGTTAGCATGATAGATCTTGTAAAAAAGACATAAACCAGCAACTTCCCGTCCGAGAGAGAGGTTAGGCAGGGACAAGGTAATTTTCATGGAGCTTACACTGGCAGTGCGGTGATAGTTACCTAGAATAAAACGGGCAGAACGGTTTTGGACCGCTTCAAGAACATTAATCAGATTAGACTGACTGGGGTCCCAGATTGGAGCATACTCTAATTTAGAGCGAAAAAGATATTTATACAGTGTTAATTTTAAGGCTGCAGTGCGAGAGCAAAGTTTCTTTTCAGGTAACCTAGAATACGGTTAGAGTTATTGATGACACATTCAACATGCAGTTTCCAGGAGAGGTTACAAGTAATGTGAACGCCCAAATATTTATAAGAAACAGGGGCTAGGGGGCCATTGTTGAGATGGTAGAAAGGCACATGAGGATTAGTACGTGATGTCCTCATAACTTTACAATTAGTAATGTTAAGTTTCATATTCCAAAGTTCACACCGGTGGTAAACAGCGTTGGTGTCTGTCTGGAGCTTTAAAAGATGAGTCGTTAGTAGATTTAGTATATATTACACAGTCGTCAGCGAAAATATTAATTAATGATGAGACGCAATTAGGTAGGTCATTGATGTAAATGAGAAAGAGTAGAGGGCCTAATACGGATCTTGAGGAACACCGGATGTGACGGAAGTGAGGGGAGACGTGTTCTCATTAGCAGTTACGAACTGATATCGGTTAGTTCGAAAACAGGCTATCGAGGCAACTAAGTTAGGATCAATACCTAGTTTTTAAAGTTTTAATAGAAGCTACTGGTGAGGAACTTTATCAAAAGCCTTGCTAAATTCTAGAAAAGCACAGTCAACTTCGAACCCACAATCAAGGACAGAATGAAGATCGTTAGTAAATGACAAAATCTCTTTCCCACAGGAGTTAAATTTTGCGAAAACCATTTTGACCCTTGTTAAAAAAATAATTTGATTCTAGAAAATTAACTAGTTGGGAGTATATTATATGCTCTAGTAATTTACATGGTATGCTGGTAAGCGAGATTGGACGATAGTTAACGGGGGAATGCTTATCACCTCCTTTGTGCAATGGAATTACCCTGGCTACCTTTCAGCCGTCAGATAAAATGCCAAGTTCAAGCGAATGAGAAAATAGTTTAGAAAATATAATAGATGAATACACAATTGAGCTTTTCAAGAACTTGGAGTTAATATTATCAGGACCAGCTGAAGAAGACAGTTTTAGATTTTCTATTAGTTTAACAATACCAGTGGGGTCAATTACAATGGGGTCCATAGGTATAAAATCATACGCCTGTAGTAAGCAAGACGGCGGATTAACAAAACTTGAAAATGAGTCAGAAAAAAACATTGTTCAGGATCTCCGCACATACATATTACTAGGGATTGTAGAACCGTCAACAAAAAGTAAATAAACGACTTTTCGTTACTCTTAACACTGTTGCAAAATTGTGTGAGACTAGTGGCTATTAATGTCGGAAAACTGATAATAAAAAAAGCCTGTTTGGCGCTTCGATTAGCAGATTTGTACTCAACAAAAGCGTCGTGTTAGGCTGATCAGCGATCCGGTTTGTTAGAGGACTTAGCGGCCTTAAACAAACGTGTTTTTGTTTCTTATTGGAAAGCCACTTGAGTTGGACATTGAACCAAGGCGAATGAGTGTGGGACGTTATCGATCCAAGCGGAATGTATGTATCCGTGAGTGATTTAACAATATTTTTAAAAAGGTTCCAATTTTCTTGAACTGATCGCTGTGAAAAAGAATCGATGTAGCCATCCAGAAAGAGAGCGAGTTCATTGTTAATGTCGTCAAATTCCGCTTTCTTATAATAGCAGATGAATTTGATTCCTTTCGAGGAAGTAACTACAGGTAAATTTAAGATGATGTGACTCCAGCGACTTTCTGTATGATGTCGCGAATAATCTCGCGGAGATCCGAGCTGTTGCAGCTGGGAGGCGAGAGGGCAGTGACGCCGCGAAGTCGCTGGTAGTGGGAGACCCGTGTTGCAGGGTACGTTCGATGTTTGTGGCTTCCGTGACAAATCCTTCGACTGTGATAGGCGGGGCTCTCACAAGGCCTCCAAGGATGTTTTCCTTGACACCTCGCATCATAATTCTCAGCTTGTTTGCTTCGGAGGCTTGAAGATCGGCGCGGTTGCTGAGTCGCAGGACATCTTCCACAAAGCTAACGACGCTCTCGTTAGAGCCTTGGATTCTCGGTTGAAGAAGCTCTTTGGCGCGTTCTCTCCGCTGTTGGTTGGTGAAGGTACCTCGGAGCACAGCCTTCAGTTGCTCCCAGAAGGTCATCGACGCTTCGTGGTTTTCAGACAAATTCTGTGCTGTTGCCTTTAAAGCGAAGTGAACAGTTCTGAAGGCACTACTCCGGTGTCCATCCGTTATGGCGGGCCACTCGTTCGTAATGTTGCAGCCAATCTTCAATGTCGTCGTGGACCTCCCCGTGGAACGGCGTCGGAGTCCGGGGTGCTACGGGCAGGTATTCGACGGCGGCGGCGGCCGGGGTCTGCGACGTTTGGTTGTCCATTGTCGCCCTTGTCGACTGCTTGGTCTTGAGCTGCAAGAGTCCAAGTTCCGGGGGTAGCCCTTGGTTGAGGCGACTAGATCGGGTCTTGGTAGTGTCTTTGTTGGGTCTTCGTGGGCTTGCTGTCGGACTTGCACTGCGGGCCCTCAGAGGGGTACGCTGCAGGGACGTGCGTTCCCCCGCACCTCCACCAAAATGTCACGAATGACGAGGTGACGAGAAAAAGAATAAATGAGGAAACTGAAACGTTTAATGGAGCGAACTTGTGCCTAAAACAAAAAGGAAACAGAAGATAACAACAGTGCGTCGCGGGCGTCGAAGTCGGCGTAACAGCAGGATCGAACGCTGGGGCGAGACTGACTGCGGCTTGCCACGCGGAGTCCCTTTTGTATACGCGTGGGCTTCTGGAAAAAGGCGTAGAAGGTTCAGCGCGTAGAAACTTCTAACCTCGAATAAGCAACCCGGTTCTCAAATTTACCAGAACATCACATCACAGAGTCAACAAACATATGTTCCCGTGGCCAGGAATCGAACCTTGGCTTCGTGCGTGGAAGGCAGGCGCGATAACCGTTAGGCCACGAGCATTTTTTTTCCTTTATTGCCTGCTTTGACATTTGTACACTACAAGTTATACAAAAGAGGGGTTAAAAACGCGTCAGCCGTAACTTGACTGCCGTGGCGTCATTAAAATTCTTTCAGACACACTAAGCCATCAATAATGGTCAATTAATCTGACATGTTTGGGCTGTGCCCGGAGCAATTAACGCATGGCGGCACACTTTTAATAAAATATTCACGTGCCGAGTGGACTGTTTTTCCAGCGTGATTTACGCCTACTCTTGTTTTCTATAGACTGTGAAGGCCGATCAGTAGTATCATGTCATAAGGTACACCATTTACATTCTCTGTCGGTTATCGGGAAACCCTTTTTGAGTGTGTGCTGGAGTATATTCCACTAAAACACAGCGTCCCAGCAGTAAATGAATACGTGTTCTACAGTTTCTGATTGCTTGCATAAAACGCAATGCGTTGACCATGGTTCAAAATTGCCTTTTTCCTCTAACCATGGCTTTACGGGTAGGACACCACAATGAAGTTAAAAAAAAAAGGATTAGCATTAGGCTTCACCGGCATCTTCACTTTTTTAAAAGCATATAGGCCACGGTCTTATACAGCATAGGGAACGATAAAGCGGCACAGGCAGCAGAACCTCCACCACATATCGATACAATTTTTTTCATGACACGGTACTAAGATAGTTTAAAGAAAAACGGACCTTTAAGATTCGAAACGAAGGTGACACTTCTCTCAAATACCCTGGAACTGCAGCACCTGTCCCAGTGGATGACGAAACGATAAACTCTGACAAAATGTTTCGCAGACGTAGTAGAACAACTGTGCTCAAAAAGGCATCCATTGAACGCTTAAAAACGTGAAGCGTGAAACAATCTTACGTATGAACAATTGTGACAAAGCCTAAACACCACTTCGCACTGACCTAAATAAATTCGTTCGAGCAGAACGCTGCAATTCGAAGACCAAATAAAAACGGCAAACACCCTATGCAGCTTCTGCACATTCATACCCGACATGCACATCACTTGCAACATATACCAGACTTTTAATATAAAAAAGGTTACACACAGTCGAACGCGCGAACATGGATAATTCTCTACCCCTCCAGCCTTCTGCCTTTAATCTAACATTTTCGATTTCATCGTTCCAATAATTTGTGGTGTCCGGATAATGTTCTAAAGGCACTCCGAGATACTTCGTGGGTAATGTTTCCCACCGAACATTCGTAAACACTTCTGTAATACATGACCAATCACCGTGCCAGAAACCCACGCATTTATCCAAGTTCACCACGCTACCCGTTTGCGAACAGAAAGAAACCACATATATCGCTTCACGTACGCTATCTCGATCGGCACAAACAACTGCGACGTCATCCGCGTAGGAAAGTATCTTTACTTCACTTGACTGCAATTCATTACCACGAATATTACTATTAGGAATAAGCTTTAAACACAAAGGCTCTAAGTAAGCGGGAATAATAATGGCGAAAGTGGGCAACCTTGCCTTACAGAAGTCATAACTTTGATACCTCAGTGACTCCCTTATTCACAAACTAGTCGTGCAATTTGTATATGCCATCCTTAAGCCCTCGCGAATAACATAGCCTACGTTCGTATGCGCAAGAACACTGAAAAGTACCTCATGAAAAACGCGATCGAACGCTTTTTCTAGGTCAAGCTGCAGCATCGCCACCCATCCAGAAAAGGCATCACAGCACTCTAGGACAGATCTGGCTACGTGAATGTGTGCAGCAATATTGCGCCCTTTAATACCGCACGTCTGGTGCGAACCCACGAGACATTGAATCACAGATTGTAACCGTCTAGCTAGGACTTTCATAAAAACTTTGTGATCCACATCGGTTAAACTACAGTGGTTCTCAGCCATGGGTGTGTCGGGGACCCCTTGCGGACCGCTGGCAGTGATGGGGGACCCCTTCCAGCGGTGGGGGGGGGGGGGGGGTACGTAAGTAAGTTAAGACGTCTGGAGCATGAAACAGGTGCCTTTTATTGCTGTCGTAGTTCCGGAAGCAGGTTTCAAATTAGTCACGGCCGGACTGAACTACAGAAAACGTGCCAAATAAAAAAAAACAAATTTGTTGAGGGTCTCGCGGACCCCCATTTGAGAACCACTGGTCTATACCATGAGACAGACAGGCGCTGAACTAGATCTTGAGATTTGGGAATGAGCACAGTTTGTGTTTTTGAAGACGATGGCGGCAACAAGTGAATTTCGTAGGTCTCGTACAAAACCTTATGCAGTGGAACTGCTACTTCACTTTTAAAAGTTTTATAGAAAACTGCCCCCAGGCCATTCGGCCCGGGCGTGTTGCCTGCACTTAATTCATCAATAGCTTTTTCAATTTCACCAATCCTAATTGGAATTTCCTAGCTTTCGTAAACATGCTGATCCACTTGCAGCGTCAATGACAAAAAACAAATTTTATACCCAGTATCTAAAGGGACACTGTTCCTTAGCAGATTTCGATAATGTTCTACAAACGCTTTTTCGATATCGGTCTTATCGCGGGTTAGAGTGGCGCCGTAAATGATCTCTTTGATTTCGTTGCGTTTTGCAATATATTTTTTCGTCGCTAAGCGAGCGCTTCGTCGGGCGTTCTCTCATCAAATACTTTCTACGCGCCCTCACAATAGCACACCTCTGAACTTTTCAGCATCAATAATTTCCAATTGACTTTTAACATCTCTCATTTCTTTCGCGAACTCGCGGGGTTTCTTGCCTTTTTCGGCTATGAACATGTCTGACTTGCGCCGAAGATCGTTCTCTTTAATCCTTTTGTGATGAGAATTCTCAAGTTAGGCCAGCTGCGCGCGCGGCAATATCTCTCCTACTCTAAACTCTGCACATTTGTACTACCAAACCATGTACGGCCGAAAACGTCACTTTCACGTGTTCCCACCGTGCTGAATGTTTAATTTACTCCTACTTATTTGGTAGTAAGATAAAGACCATTTTTTCTTCTATACAGTGGTATGAATAAATACCTTAGGAAGCGACCAAGCGTTAAAATAGCGATTTAAAGACCGATTTATATCGTCATTTTTATGGCAGGCGTAGGGCTTCAGCCTTAACGAAACATCCGTAGTTAGATACCTAGAAACTATCATCACTGAAAACTTTAATTGTAATGAACACATCGATAATAATGGATTTATGCGCGCTTAGGTGATTTGGGGAATCCGATGTAAGCTTTTAGAGCCCTAATGCAAATGAAGCTTGCAGCTCACAAGACCTTGGTTAGGCCTTGCCTGGATTACGCTTCATGTATGGGACCCCCTCACTATCACGAACACATCTAAGCTCGAAAGAGCAGATAGGATTGCTAGATTTACTTGAAACAGGTATAGAAGAACTCTGAAATTATAGATTTACTAAGCCTTGAAAGGCTCAAAGCAAGACGCTCAGGAAAGAGGCTTATGTTTTTGTACATGATATATAACGGTTGAACTAGGAATCGCTCTCTTTGAGAAACTCCATTGTTGCGTGCAAACACTAGTTTTAACAACGGAAAATGATCAGGAAGACTTGCGCACCTAATGATCTATTTTATATTTACTTTTTTGTCAAAAAATATCTGCATAAAATATGTGATCAAAAACTACTGTTGGTATCAAGAAATCAAAACTTTCATTACTAACTTAAGAGTTGCGCCCTTCTGAAAACATTTTCTAACTAATTGACTTGATTTTTTCTGGGTTATATAATTTATTAGTGCCACGTTGATTTGCTGTTGCTAATGGTTTTCTCGATGACTTTTATGGTGTACACATGCCTGTTTGCGCTCGGACGAATCCGCAGTATGAATAATCAAATAAAAATGTGCTTAGTCAAAACAATTAGATGTATTTGTGTAAATCTACGCAAACACTCCTGCCATGCTCAACCGCAGTATTCACATATTTCTAGGCTTCATATTCACCCTCATCCTATAGACCTTTTCTTTAACGGCGCCGCCATCTTGAGAATTGCGGCGCCGACGACGCCGTCTAGCGGCTTAGAAAAAGAAATACCGGCTAGTTCTGGCAGCACAGCAATCTCGGTAGGCAACGGTGTGGGTATGGGGGGAACTTGGCTAGACTTGGCTATGGTGGGCTGCAATAACTTGGTTGGAGCTTGTCCGGTTGAATCCAGCTGGCTACTCACAGGCCATCACCTTGCCTCCTCGAGAGAACGACGACGAAGACGGTGGGGTGTTTTGATTGAGTTTCCACAACGAAAGAATATATTAGCCGTTTAATGTAGTCTATGCAGGTAAGCTCTCGGCATTTGATAGCTCCATCTTGAGTGGTGGCATGTAGACTTTTTTTATAAATTTCACATACCATGGGGCTTGCAGTGATAACCTAATTGGACCACCTGCACCGGGAATTAAAATCGGTCCTCTTGTCTTAAACGAAGTGGTCGTGAGCTTAAACGTGACGTTGAGTGTGATACGAATCTCTCGCGATTCAAGCTCGCAATCGACTGACTTCATAAATAAGGATTCTTGGGGAAAATGCGAAGCTCGATAACATTGCAGCCACACTCGCGCTGCAGCTTCTTGTGCTCATGGCACACTTTCTGCTATTGCTCTTATGCTTTTGTAAATTATTCATCCATCCGACGACCACGCAGTGGTAGCCAGACAACCGTAGATTTTCGGAAATTGCAGCACGGTAACAAGGAGCACTCGGAACTAACTCATGCACGACGTCCGTTTTTAAGCCTTTTCGCCCATACCCTTGGCGGTTGCATACCCTGTGTCAGCGGGCAATTAAAAAATGCACCAGGTCAAGGGTACGTCAGTTACTGGCTGGTTTGAGGTTATGCGAAAAAGGTCTATACCCCAGACACATGGCATTTCAGGTATAATGCATAATAATATTGTTAGGTACAAAAGGAAACAGCACCTTCGGCTGCGAGGACTATCTAAGGAATCTGAGTGCAGTTCGCTTGGCCCGTTTCTGATCTCAGTCGGTTCACAACATCTCCCTTATCATTAAAGTATTTTCCTTTTAACACTCTTTCAGTGTAATCATAATAAAGTACAGGTATTGTGTGACAGAGATTTCGTTTCGCACATTATAAATCCACAGTTATTTAAACAAATATTCGGCATTTCGCTTAGGTTTTCAAGGTGCCCTTTGTCACCGCTGCAACATAAAGTTGGAAACTTTCATTTCATCTGTTATCACGCCACTCTGCCGACGTGTTACGAGCTGCGCAATGTGGCCATTAACGACGTGTTCGGCGATGGCTAAGTATGTTCCTAAATCGCTCTGCTCACGCATCTACACGAAGGAAGGGCACTTACGAGGCCCCTCGAATCTACCCACTCGGGACAGCACTATGTAGACCAAATCTCGCTCAAAGTTTACAGAACCCATTAGCTCCGGCCATCATGAAGACCGGAAAGTATACAGACCATCGCGAAGACTCATAGAGTTCTTTCCGTTGCAATAATTAGCCTAAGTCATATCCAACAAAACTTCACAAAGGACCCTTCAATAAATATTTACAACCAGCTGTACTTAGCACTGCAGGGTGGTAATATGTATTTATTCTATATATTTGTAAACGTTCCTCAAGCTGCATTTAGAGAGAAATCATGGTTAATGCATAAAACAACAAAGAAATACGTGATACACATTTTCGCAAAAAAGGGTATTAGAGGCTTCTCTCACCGGCGGTTTGCATTTTATAGTCCGGCGTACGGCCAGAGTGCGTTCGGTAGTTTTGTTAAAATGCATGTCATTATGGTACAAGTTCATGTTTCCGGAGACGTGTCGCGAGAGTCTCGAGCTATACAGGTCTGCAAGTCCGGTTTCAGGGCTCCGCCATCTTGCTCGGTTGTGGAGCGCTGGGACGCGTCATAATCCGATTACGAAGCCTCGCTAAGGCATCGTAATCGGATTATGGCCGTGCCCAAGCGCAAGCCCCTGAGCAAGATGGCGGCGCCCTGAGACCGGAATTGCAAACGTGTAGAGGAATGTGTGTTCGTTTTAACGTGAAACGTTCTTTTGCCAGTGGTTCCGCATTTCGTGAAGCCGGATGAAGTGCAGCCGGATTAAGTTTCCCCGGTAGATTTAGCGCGAACATTGAGGCCAAGTGAGCTCAACACCAATTCAGTTTCCGCGCTAAATTTATCGAGAACATTGACGTTATGACTTCGTGCCACATGACCTCTACACAAATTCAATTTGCCCGCTAGATTTAGCAGAAATTATGCGCCGTATATAATGCCACGCGCCGTACAACCGATATGAGGCGAGCGAACGTTTTGATCACTGATAACGCAACAGTGTGATAACGCAGTCAGTATGACACCACACAAACTGACGCGCAGCGGCCAAGGGAAGCCTCGTCGATGCGCGCCAGCCAATGGGACCGAAGTGCAAAAGGTGCTGTTGGCTAGCTTTGCGCGTGGTTTCATTAAGGTGCCGTTTTGCATGGTTTCAAAGCTGAGGACGTCGGCTCGCTCCATGAGACAGTTAATGCTTTCGCATTAATAAGACTGGCAATCGGGACCAGCCAGTGGAACTGCCCGGGGAAAGCCAGCGGCTACTAGAGCCTTTCAGTGTTCGACTTACCTTTCCGACTCCGCTACTAAGTCATGAACGTGCCTCACAGCGGGTCCGACCGTCACTGCAAGGCAACAATGAACCACGCAGCCCCGTCGCAGTGATTCGTTTGCTATTTCTGGGCTCCCACGCAGAGGCTGCCCTGAAGCGAGGGCCCCTTCCACCCTGGGAAGACTCGAGAGGCACTACCTTTATGTCAGCCTTCCCCTTAAAGGGGCAGCCTCTTCGCACGGTTAACCACTCCGTCTCACAGGCTCCCCTCTTCCAGCGGGGAAGGCTAGCTGGCTTCTCCTCCTACAGCGGGGAAGCCAACGACAGTCGACTCAATCGCGATCGGCTGGAGATACAAGTCGGCTCCACTAGGCATTGAGCCGCTAACGATCATTGAGTTCAACTGAGCTGGCCTACCTCAGTTCTACTCTATTTCACCTTATGATGTACCGCAGGAAGAGGTACAAGCGCGAGCTCCTTGCTCTATACTCTGTCTCACTAAAACTGTGCAATACAGTGGAAGCTACAGTTCCCGTGAGCCAATCACAGACGCGAACGCCACTTTACACAGTGTTACTCCGCGGCGTATGGGTACGCGCCGAGCAAGAAGCAGACGACAGGAAAAGACGACGACGACGACAGAGTTACGGGTAACCCTATTTGTGTCTCCTGATTTATATCTAAATACCGGTAAATAACGATGCTGCGACCTTATATTCTGATGACACCTACAACAACACAGGCATCCGATCTCCGCACAAAAGGGGCCTCCTTCGGGGAGGCCAGGGCATTCTCAAAATTGTCGGCCATGGAATTGAAACAACCGATCGACCTCCAATGGGACAAAGAACAAGCCATGGAACAAGCAAGTTTAGCCACGCTCGTAAAAGACGGATACAAAATTCCTTTGAAAGCAACTATTGCCGAAACCATCAGCAGCTCCATATTGGCGATCGTATTCATCCTCGACGATGACCGAAGGGAATCCGACGACGGTGAATACGAGAACGTTCGCGGGAAGAAGAAACAGAAGACGTGCCATAGCTTAGCACCAACTTCCAAAGACGGAATTAACCTTCAAGTTGGGTGTACCGTACTATAGTTCCCCACTGACAACCAGAAAGTTGATTCACTGAGCAAATTCAAGCTTACTGACTTCCTGGACAACGCTGAGCCAGGCATGGTCACTGTTGTTCGGGTGAACAAAGCACGGAACATTCTTGCAGTCGATGTAAAACGACCTGCATTCATAGCCGAGCTCCTCAAGCTCACCAAGCTTTGTACTATGCCGGTGAGAGCATATCCACCGAGAGACTCCACAAGCTGCTTTGGCGTCCTCCGCGATATTGACCTCGCTTCAACTGAAAACGACGTAGAGACACGGCTGCAGTCCTCCATCGGCATAATGGTGAAACGACTTGGCCAAACATCGTCCGTTGTACGAGTGGTAATCGCAGGTAAACAGGCACCTCAATATGTCAAAGTGGTTCTCGTGAGAAGAAATGTTATTTCCTACAGAGCACGCCCTTTGCAATGCTTCAGATGCTACAAGTTCGGCACCTCTTTCGAAATCATGGTTCCAGAGTTTCTGGTATGAAAACACATGTTCGCGTTCCATGGATTCACGAGCGGCCATGGCATGCTTTCAAGCGAGATCTCGAGAGAGCGCTCGTGGTGTGCACGCGCGTTGTCTACCCAAAAATCTCTAACCGGTGACTTCGTAAAAAGGTGGATTTCATGTGTGCCGTCGGTGTGGAAAAGGCCATGAAGCCATGTGCGAAAGTGACCCCTACTTCGGAAACTGCAAAGGAGGCCGCCTCTGAAGGCCTGTTCTCACGTGCAGCGAAGCGCTAATGTAGCGCTGCTCACATGTCGTCAGCTACTTATCTGCAATGAGCGACAGCTTTGACGATGTGATACAAAGGTGATGAATGCTTCCGTCAGCACGCGCTGAGCGCGAGGTCAGCGCTATGCTTGTAGCGCTCTGCTGCATATCCAAACAGGCCTTAATGCAGCCGAATGTCCAGTTGAAGAGGTACACCGGCGACTTTTTTATGGTCACTGATTTGCCTCAAAATTGGCTGAACACACCAATAGACACGGCTGTACCAGTTCCCCAAGTATTGTGTGAAAAGAAAAACCTCTCGCGAAGTTATTGAATTTTCGAATTTTGTTTCCATCGTGTTTCTCAAACCGGGAGCCCCTACTAGCAACATTGAAGTGTGACGACAGAAAGGGTACAAAGTTGGCAGTAAGCCTAGCTCCCAACTGATTACAAGACGTTTGCTGGTCGGTAAAGAATGCTTGGTAGCTGATTCACCAAGAAGCACGCAAGAAACACTCGACATACTCTGTTTAAGACTGCCTGCACGACCTGAAAGTCTGTACCATTTGTGACGTCACACCACTGGAGAGCGCGGAGAAATTTGAATGCTGGTTTCAGCATCAGCTTCATTTACGGTTTTCTCAATTGCCATTTTGAATTTCGAGAAAATAAATAGCATACCATGAAGACTAAATCCGGGTAGTCAGAAAATGCAATTTGTTTGGGTAGCTCAAAAAACGGCCGGAGTACCCCTTTAAAAAGAGAGAGAGACCGAATTTGCAAGGTATAAGCAAATACTTTGTATAAGCACGAGCACAACACCACATGTTATGAGAGTAAAGGCTCATTCACACTGCCCCATTTTCTTACGTTAAGTTCCGTTACGTAGAAGCCACCTATACATTCGTGTCTTGATTGTCACGTGTCATGCTTTCTCCTTGAACTGGTAGCCTCACTTAATATGAAGCACAGAAGTCCCGGTGACTTCAACGTAATATTTTTTACGTTTTATTTCTTAGCCTTTCGGGAGCCGTACAGGCTAAGAAACGAAACGACTGCTAAAAACAAGCATCGACCTAAGAACACCATCAACAATATGCTAAGAGTTTCTTCTTCTTAAAAGCCTGGCAAGCACAAGTGACAAGTCTGTAAGCGTAGCGTCCGCCGCAACAGGTTTACAAAAACCATACTTTTGTGAGAAACAGAACATCAGAGATATCACTTCGCACACACCTTCGGATGTGCGTAAGCCGGCGACATACAAGACAAGTGGAATAGGTAGTTCTGGCGCACTATGGCCTTTGTTGCTGATGCGCCAAAAAACCCCAATTTCATTCATTCATTCAAGTGGAATAGGTCACACCTCTCCAATTAGAGCCATAATCGCTCTTGCGTTCACCACGTTTTGTAAACTATTGGACGCAATGCCCCCGTCATCAGCGCTTCATCAAGTGATCGGAGCAATCCTGTCTTTAGAGCCCATTATTGCAATGACATTCTGAAGGTCTTCCGTGCCTTACTTACTCTTACGCCGAAACACTATCCCTGTTATACACTAGTCACCGTTGCAATCATTTTTCATCAAACGTCTTACGGCGTACGTGGAGATGTATGGCTACTCTCCCTGGAACAACCCGTTCATGACAGCACATAATATAATCGGTGTCCGCGGAGGCCAAGGGCTCTGCGGACATAGATTTGAGAACCACCGACATAAGGAAATGCTTTGCCTCCAAGCACTACATCGAGTCGGTGACGAGCTCTATGGCTATTGGCGACGTGCGCGATCGAAAGCGTCGCTGTGGTCGTCCTGCCACGATTGGCAGAATGCTGACTATGACGTCGTCAAAGGGTTTCTCATTGACGGAAATAAGAGGAAGGGAAAAACTTCAATTTTGGCGGTGTTGCAGTGTTGCTTTGAGAGCGCAATGATTTCAAGCTTCCACCATGCTCATCACAAACCCCATCGAACTTGTTTTTCGCAAGGTAATCACGTCACGAGAGGGAACCATAGGAGGGCGCCACCAAAACGTCTCGCCGCTAATAATTAATGTGTCCCACGCTCTTCATTGTCACTAATTAATCATATAATCACATATATCTTCGGTGCCAACTGCGCCTTGTATGTGTTGCAGGGGACTATGTCGCAGTTAACCGTATGAAGTACCCGGGTGCGGTGAAATATACTAAGAAAAAAAATCACGTGGTTGGTTGGTTGATTGGTTGATTGGGGGTTTATGCCACATTGGCATCTAAGGCCATAATGCGCCAAGAGTATGAACTATTGCAGTAGAGGGTTAGAGACAAGAAAGAACTATAGTAGCTGGTGATGTGATAAAACTATGATTATGCATTTGTAGAAGTGTGAAAGGTATGGTCATGAGTTTGGGGTGGAAAATAAAATCACAGTCGGTGTATAATGCCGATATCAGTGATAGTTGGAGCAAATGTAATGCTCTAAAAATAAATGCCAATAAGACAAAAGCAGTCTTACTTTGACCAAAAAATAAATATGTCACGATTACCGAAGATATTTTTTAAAATACTTCGAAAATTGAAATTGTACCCACCTTTAAAACTTTAGGTATTTTTTTTGCAGGACATGGGACGATCATACTAATTTCATCGTATCTAAATTATCAAGCTTCGTTGGTATTTTATATCGTCATAAACGCATCTTGCCTCTTAAAACAAAATTATTATTATATAATTAATTATTTTACACGCATATAAATTATGGCCATCTTATATGGGGAACCACTACATATACCAATCTTTCAAAGATCTTTATATTACAAAAAATATTAAAAAGCATTTCTCATGTTACGCTGGATTATCCAATGAACACTTCTTTTCAATCAACTTAGAGTAATGAAAATTTTTGATTTATACAAATATCGTTTATGTTCTAAATATATAGTAGAAAAAAAATCAATCTCAACATTATCTCGAAGACTTAGCAAACCTAACAAAAAAGGTATATGCATATCCGACGCCAACTGTAGAACCATGGGAAACACCATTTTTTAGAACTAATTACGGACAATACACTGCATCATACACCCTTCCGGCTACACTACATAAGTTCAGTAGGCAAAATATAGAACTTGACAATGTGTCGGTGAGCAGCTTACGGGAATTAATCATACTCATCTCAAACCAAACCTAATAGAAGCTAAGTGTTGATATACTCATCTTAAAATTTTTGGGGGTTGAAGTTTTTTTGCCGCGTTTTGTGTACAAATGCCAGTCTGTTCAAACTGAATTTGCATTATATAATGACACTACTCAATTTTTCTCTTGTGTAAAGGATCTCTTCATGTTTTCATTTATGTCCTAATCATATGTAAATAATTTGGTGCCCGCGTCTCAACTGCTATTTAGGTGGCTGGGGACTAGTCAAGCTGTGTTAGAGCTTTTTTCCCTTTTCACCTTCCAACTGTAAACTGTTGGCGAAATAAAGACATTTATTATTACTATAAACTTAAATAAGCGATCATGTGAAATAAGTGGTTCATCACCTAGAAGCAGTGCTAAGTGCAGTGGGACATGTTCTCTATATAGTTGTGAGAAGTGTTTCTGACGGTATTGATCATATGTGCGACATTCAATTAGGATGTGTAAGACGCTTAAGGTTATGTTACAGTGTTCACACACTGGAGCATCCTCCCCACTCAAAAGGTGCCCATGTGTGAGACGCGTATGGCCAATTCGTAACCGGCACAGGACCACTTCATAGAAGCGCTCCCGATGCCGGGCACTCTCCCATTCACTTATGTAAGGTTTTACTGCATGTAATTTGTTGTGCATTTCAGTATTCCACTGAAGTTGCCACTTTAATCGAATGCACCGTTTTAAAGACGTGTGATAGTCTTTATAAGGTAATTTACGCAAGTCTACTTGTTTCTCGTTAGGAGAACTTCCTGCAGAATCAGCCGCTTCATTTCCTGGGATGCCAACATGGCTAGGCACCCAGCATAAAGTTATGCGGATGTTGCTGTTTGCGGCTAAAATAATCTTACTCTGCAATTCAGAGACAAGCGGGTTTGTGACCCGTTCCAGCGATAGGACTGCTTTTAAGGAGCTCAAAGAGTCAGTGAATACTACTGAGCGAGGAAACCTTTCCTTGGTTATGTAATCGACCGCCAAGAGCAGACCATAGAGCTCTGCCGTGAGTATGGTGGCGTTTGAGTTTATTCTCCTTACTCGCTTAACGGATGGTCCGATCATAGCGCATCCCACAGTGGAGTCGTGTTTTGTCCCGTCCGTATAGAAACTTGTATACTCTTGATATTTACATTGAAGTTCCAAATATTTCTGCTTCATGACTTCCTTTGGAACATCTTGTTTACTGTGTTTCGTAAATGTGAAGTCGCAGTGAATGTTGTTGTAGTCCCATGGGGCGATATATGGAGGGTATTGGACTACTGGGGCCTTTGCATCCATCCCAACAGACTCTGCTGAACTACAATTTCTAATTGAAAAAGGAGGAACTATGGAGGGTTTGTTTTGAAATGTTCTCTGAAACCGAATGTTTTCTATGCTATCTCGAGCAGGATGCACGGGAACCGAGCGGATCCTAATGGAGTACATGTAACCCAGTGCGAACCATCTATACTCCAAGGATGGTTCATTAGCTTCTACGTACAGACTAGGTACTGGGGAGCTGCGGAACGCACCAGTAGCTAAACGCAACCCCTGATGGTGAACGGGGTCCAATATCTTCAAAGCCGATGCCCGGGCTGAACCATACACTATGCAACCATAGTCAAGCCGGGAACGAACGACAGAGCGATATATGCGTAATCGATACAGTCGGTCCGAGCCCCATGCCACATGCGATAGAACCTTAAGAAAGTTGAGAGATTTCAGACATTTCAGTTTAAGACTCTTAACATGTAGAATGAAAGTGAGTTTTGAATCAAATATGAGACCCAGAAACTTGCGTTCACTTTTTACGGAAATTGGAGTACCATACATACTCAAAGATGGATCATGGCAAATTCCACGCCGACGAGAGAAAACAAACACAGGCTGTTTTTTTTTTGGGGGCGAAAATCTAAAACCATTTGTATCAGCCCATTTGATCAAATTATTAACCGTAAGTTGAACCCGACGTTCACAAATCGACAAGTTACAGGACGAGACGGAGATCTGCAAGTCGTCAACATATATAGAATATTGTACTGAAGGCGGTATTACACGAGTAATTGAATTTAACTTAATGATGAAAAGAGTGACACTGAGCACGCCTCCCTGAGGGACTCCATTTTCCTGTATGAACTCTCTTGAAAGTGTTGTCCCCAGCTTCACACGAAAAGTACGGTGCTCCAAGTAACTTTGGATGGCAGCTAACATACGACCTCGAACAACGAAACTGAACAAGTCTTGCAGTATGCGAAAACGCCAAACCGCGTCATAAGCCTTCTCTAAATCAAAGAAAGCAGAAAGGCATTGTTGCCTGTTCACAAATGCCTCCCGCACAGCGGTCTCACCACACTGGTACTTATCAAGTAGGTTGTTTCTCTCTAAGTAAAAAATAAGTCTCTTATCAGTCATTCGCTCCATAGTCTTTGAAATACAGCTAGTTAACGCTATGGGTCTAAAGCTAGATGAACATGAGGGATCCTTGCTTTGGGAAGTCACCGAGAAATTCTGTACGTTCAGAACGACCAGTGTAAAGGACGGAAACGCAGAGTTCAGGTGTAGTGATCGGGTTAGTATGCCGTTGTATTGATGTTTGTGTGTGCCATGTATGTGTATGCGCTCAATGTATGTTCACCTGCTGCTTGTAGTATGCGCAATGTGTCTACATGTGTGCACAATAGAGGTTCTCGAAGATCCCGAAGCGCAATGGTGGCGTGAGGAAATAAAAATATTTATTGTGCCGTTGTATCGATGTTTGTATGTGCCATGTATGTGTATGCGTTCAATGTATGTTCACCTGATGCTTGTAGTATGCGTAATGTGTCAACATGTGTGTATAATAGAGGTTCCCGAAGATCCGAAGCGCAATGGTAGCGTGAGGAAATAAAGATATTTATTGTAGAACATGAATTAAGCGGTACCTAGCGCCACCTAGCCGAGCTACTTACAATTACTCTGCTTGACCCTGCCATCTGGTGGCAAGCAATTTAACTTTCCTTCACGCTACGCGATAAACAGCCAAAACAGCGGCTTCGAGTTTGTTATTTTTTTAGAGCGGAGTTTGGTTTCGCGGATTGGTTTGCCATTCCTCCGTGATGTGCGGTTGACGAAGGAATTGTGACTCGAGGAAGAGCAAAGGTAAGACGTAAAGTGCGCCAAGTAACTGGTTCTCGGTTGTTTCCGTTTAAAATCGCAGTGCTGACGACGAGAAGACTGAGTAACTGCTTTTGAAACGCAAGTTTCCGTACCGGTGGGGGTAATCTGGCTTTGGAAATAAACACAGTTCACGGAAAGCTCGTGTTACGCTTTCATTTGCTGCTCCTCACGTCCCGTACAAAAGACGTAGCGTCCTCGTTAAGCCATATTGAGCTCAATTTGCTCGATTCGGGGCCGCCATAATGAGATGCAGGTGACGGAGGAACTTTGCTCCCCTGCTTCAGGGACGAAAGTTTCTGCCTTTCTAAAGGAACATAGGTTACAAGACCGTTCCTCCCCTTAGGAAGGACTCGATACCCCTTTTTTTTAAGAGTGTGTTTGGGGCTCAGAATAACCTTGAAGCGATCTGGCAAACTGCCTCCCTGCCCCCTTGCACGCTGGTACTAATCCGATCGAACGCCACCCGAGTGACGCTGGCATGTATTAAGTTTAGTTTGTAATTGCTCTGGAGGTTTATTTTCCGGGACGGAAGAAACGCCGAGCAAAAAAATTGCGGTGGCTTAGCTCGGCTATGCCAGGATATACGTAGCGTGAGCTTATGCGCACAAAATGAGAGGCGCTATCAAGCGGCTCCGTTGCAGCGGCAGACTTGGTTACTGCGCAACGAAGGCGCACAGCTGGGCACGCGGCGGCGCCAGTCCGTCTGCCGAGGCTATGACGTCACTCCTCTGGAATGCGCAGACCGGCGAGGCGGGCGAGGTGGGCGCGGCGGCGGCGGAGCGTGCGGCGGCGGCATAATGAGCCGGGCTCATTATGCGAGCCGTGCTCATTATGCGGAGCTCCACCGCCGCCGCCGCGCGCTCCGCATAATGAGCACGGCTCATTATGAGGGCCACGCGAAACTGCTCAACCTCGGCCAGTGCAGCTAACGCTACAAAAGCACAGAAGCCGACACAACTCGAGGTCGAGGTGCGTTCTGCCATACCAGTGTTGTCGGAAGAGGAAAAACAAGGGGAAGGGGGTGGGGGGAGGAGGGCTTTAGCTTCCCTTCCACCCCCCCCCCCCCCAGATATTTTGGAATGTTAAAGAAAACAATACGGGGGAAGAGGGTGTGGTCGAGCTTATTTTAGTCTGAAATTAATGTATAGCTAATGTCGCTCTTCACTGCATCAAATATCACATAGATGGTCATTGTTGGAAACTCGTTGTCGAAAGGCACTACTCGTCACATGCTTAGTGGTTCGGAAGTTCAAAGCTATGTCTTTTTGACCTAAATAACTCTGCTATCGGTAAAACAAAAATTAAACATAATAAACGCGGCAATCAAAAGCTGGAGAGCAAAAAAAAAAAAAAAACTATCAAGAACCCGCCGGAAATGTTGCATTCTGGCATATTCAGAGGCTCAGAACTTCGAAACAAGTTTCTCCTACCAAAATGTGTGCAGGCTAAAAGAACCACGTCCCAGAAACGTAAAGCAAGAAAAAAAACAACAAAAAAACGTCTTTTTTTAATGACGTGCTGAACTTGCACAATATTTGAAATCTTCCCCATGAGTTAATTTATTCCTCAACGTGAAAAACAACATTATTTATTATTCTGCAGATGGCAATGATATGCACTGTCTGTGGTGCTAATTTAAATGCGATACCTCAAACAATTTAGACGAAAACAATTACCAAGTTTAGGGCATAATTGCCCGTAGATACATGTTTGGACATTTCTTCGAAACTCATCTTGAATAACAATAATTATAACTTAAGACGACACTTACCTAGGCTATACATAAATCATTCTTAAAAAGTTTAACATCTATACCATGAATAGCTTCGACTATAGCGCGCTGCAAATATGGCACAAACGACAATTGTCAAAAACCCGTCGTCCTTTCTCGCTTCTTCTGGAATTTATTTGTTTAAAACTAAGCATGCCAGAACATTGAAATAAACGGCATTGTCTTTCGCAAGGAATGTGGCACCGCATGTAAAATTTAGAGAAAATTAAATTACGAATGTACCTCACTGCTTGAATCCAAATGAAACCGCCCGCCGGTGTTTCGAAGTTCCACGAACTTCGGACTTTTACCCTTAAAAGTCGAAGTTCGTCGAACTTTTGACTTTTTCAGGATTCGAAAGTTCTAGAGTCTAGATAAATAAGTTCAAAAGTTTGAAAATTATCCAATTTCTTAGCGTAGGAAGTTCGAAAGTTCGAAAAGCTTCGAACTTTTTAGTGCAAGAAGTTCGAAAGTTAGAAAATCATCGAATTTTTTAGTCTATAAAGTTCGGAAGTTCAACAAGCATCTAATTTTGCAGCGTAATAAGCTCGAAAGTTCAAAAAGGATTGAACATTTTAGCGTAATAAATTCGAAGGTTCGAAAAACAATGCATTTCTGAACGTGCAAAGTTTGAAATTTTGAAAAGCGTCGAGCTTCTTAGTTTAACAAGTTCGATAATTCAACTTCCGTCAAATTTTTCGATATAATAGTTCAAAAATTCGAAATCTTTAGAACTTTTCGAACTGCTTGATTCGATAATCGCACCTTCGGTTTCGAAAAAATTTCGCGGCATCCCTAGTCTTCCTTTTTGCAATCATCTGGGCGCGTACATTTTTTTAAAAGTGTTTTCCTCGATGTTTTAAATAGGCTTCTGAAGTTAGTTATGAAGCGGGTGCATAAAGTCGTGTAACGGTGCACCGGTGAATGGGGTGCATCTGTGTTCCCTTCGAGTTTAATAGGCGTAAAAGGAGGTGTAAGAGTGCACCATTGAATGGGGTGCTCCTGTTTTCCCTTTGAGGGGCAGTAGGTGTAGAAAGGGGGTTAATGGTACACTATTGAGCCGGGAGCATCTGTGTTCCCCTTGAGTGAGGCGGGTTTATGAAGCGGTGCAATGGCACACCTTCGAATCGGATGCATCTGTGTTCCCTTTTATTTGATTGAGTGTAGAAAGAGGTGTAGCCGTACACCATTGAATGGGGTAAACCTGTTTTCTCTTCGAGTGAGATGGGTGTAGAAAAAGGTGTACATGTGCACCACACCAACGGGCGTATACATATTCTCATCTTTGGGGTGTACGAATATTCCCCCAAAGGGTGTAGTATATGTGAGAAGCACTTTTTTTAGAGTGTAATGCATGCGAGTGTATCTTTGGCAGCTTCCAATCAAACGTGCTTGCTTCCCAAGCACCGAACGACTAAACGCCTGCCTAAGGTACAGAGCGCGACACTGTTAGCGCGAACAAGCGATTGCCGGTTTTTCCAGTTTTTCTCTTTGAAATCAAGGGACGTCATCCAAGTTATTATTGCTACGGAAAGAGCTCATTTAGTTCTATAATGTAAGCGATAAAATTTCGTGCTCGCTAATACTATTTAGAAGTAAAATGCGAAAATGCGCCGATGTCGTGTTCGCGCTAACAGTGTCGCGATGTGTACCATCGCTAGCATGCTGCATATGTTTGAGGCGTGTCGCTGTCGTTTTTGTTCTGTTTGTCGCTCTAGAGGGAATCGGGCATAAGCACTTTTACGAATTGTATTTATTTGTTTTGCGCGAATCTGATAATCATATGAACCGTACGGAATTAACTAAAGGCCTGTTCACACATACACTGTAACGCTATAAAAACAACTATGACTTCGCGCTAAAGCGTGCTGACGGGAGCGTTCAAGAAAAGTTAAATCACACCTTTAAAACTTTTGCTCATTGCATAAGATAAGTAGTTGACGACACGTCAACAGCGCTGAATCAGCGCTCTACTGCATGGGGGAACCACTCCGGTGATTTCTTCACGGTCCCCGATTGGCCTGAAAATTTGCTAAACACATCAACGAACATCGCTGAAATAGTATCCCAAATAATCGGTCAGAATTTTTTTTGCGAAGGTATTGTTTTTACAGTTTCGGTAGTCACCGTATTTTTCTAACTGAAAGTCTCAGCTGGCAAGGAAGAAAAAGTGACGCCAGCGGTAGGCAGAGGTTCACTCTTTGGAGTGTAGAACTTGTTCCCAACTGATTCCAAGAAGTTTCGTGGTGTCAAATGAATTCTCTGGAAGCTCGCTCCACTACCCGCGCACCAGCACGGAACAAATGATTGGCATATTTTATTGCTTAGACTGCTTGCTCGACTGGCAAACCTGCCACCAGGGGCTAAGCTCGGCACGGAGAGATCAAGGCGAGTTCTCCGCCGAACTCGCCGCCCGCCGGGATTGGTCGGCGCCGTGCATGACGGCACGCGCCGTCACTCCCTAGGTCATGACGTCAGAACGGAGAGTTTGAGGCGGTCGAAGGGTGGCATATTGGGAACTCGCGGCGAGATGCTCTGACGTCATTGTGACGTGACAGAAGCCGCCGCGGATGGGAGAAGCTTGCCGGCTCCGACCTAGGCGAGTCTGGGCGAGTTGGGCGCGTCCAAAAAGCGTCCAAAATGGCAGCGTTTTTGTTCGTGTTTCGCCGTCGGCGTAGGTATTTAAGCCACGCCAATGCATCTGACATGGACGACGTTAATTTTCAACAACATTATCGCCTCTCGAAAGACCTGGTAAGGTGGCTGTGCGAAGAACTGCCTGGCGAACCGGGCTTGAGGCGATGGAGCCGTGAATGAACCGTCGTCCCTGTCGTGAATCCTACAAATTCTACAAAGTGAATCCTAGAGACATATGTGTTTTTACGACAATCTGCAACCAGGAACGCACTTTATCATTACCTACAGGCTTTTATAATTATTGTGACGGTTTGCTGCGCTGCATAGATGCAAGAAAAACGCAATGGCTAAAATTTAAACTAAAACGGAGGATAGAAGAAAAGCAATGTACATGAATGGCGCAGACTAACAACTGTGTAATTTCTTTCTCTTCTTTTTCTCTCCACACCGTGTTTTGACGAACAAATTGGTCGTTAGTTGTTTATACAACAGGAGAGCATGCCAGAACATGGCGACATTGCTGCCTGTAGATAAGCAATTTAGCCAGGGCAGTACGACTGCTAGCCTGGGGTCTTTAACGTGCACCACGCAGTAGTGATACACGACCGCACGCCGGTGCGATGCTCATCCAGATCGACACGGGCAGGGGTGGGGATTGAACCCAGAATTCTGGGTTCTGCAGCGAGAGCTTTCGCTCCACGTGCACCCTTTTTTGAAAAACATATTGTGGCGGTGTGGGGGGAGAAAGATGAAAAAGAAATTACACAGTTGTTAGTCTGCAGACTCTGCACCCTTCCTGTATGCTGTTTTTGGTCTATTCTCTGCTTTTAGTTTAAATTTTATCAAGCGCGCTTTTCTTGCATCTACGCAGCGCAGCAAACCATCACAATGTCTAACCAACCAGCCTATATCCAAGCAAGATTTGTATAAATAGCATCCGTGCTGTTTCTGATTCTTATTTGTCATTTACGATTTAAATGAAAAAATTGGGTTTTGCGTATGTTTATACAGCCAAAACCTTGGTCTGCCTCAACGGGTGACGATTCTCCCAGCTCTAGATGATCAATTTAGCCAGTGCAGTACAACCGCTAGCCTGGGGTCTTTAACGTGCACCACGCAGTAGTGATTCAAGACCGCACGCCGGTGCGATGCTCATTAAAGGGGTACTCCGGTGATTTTTTCATGGTCGCTGATTTGCTTTAAAATTGGCTCAACACACCGATAGACATGGCTCTACGAGTTCCCCAAGTATTGTGTGAAAAGAAAAGAAATTCGCGAAGTTATTGAATTTTCAAATTTCGTTTTCATCGTGTTTCTCAAAGTGGGAGCCCCTACTGGCAACATTGATGTGTGACGACAGATATGGTACAAAGGGGGCAGTAAGCCATGTCCCCAACTGATTACAAGACGTTTGATGGTGGGAAAAGAATGTTTGGTAACCGATTCACTGAGAAGCACGCAAAAAGCACTTAACATACTCTGTTTAAGACTACATGCACGACCTGAAAGTCTGTACCATATGTGACGTCACACCCCTGAAGCGCGCGCGCAAATTTGAATGCTGGTTTCGGCATCAACTTCATTACGGTTTTCTCAATTGCTATTTTGAATTTGGAGAAAATAAATAGCATACCGTGACGACTGAAGTCCGGGTAGTCAGAAAATGCAATTTGTTTAGGTAGCTCAAAAAACGGCCGGAGCACCCCTTTAAGATCGAAACGGGCAGGGGTGAGGATGGAACCCGGGATCCTGGGTTCTGTAAAGGAGCTTTTCTTCGACGTGCTCCGAGCTGGTGTGCGCTAGCCCAACCGGCCACCGATCCCCCGGTTTAAACAAGATTAAACCTTCCACTGCGGAGCGTAGGGACAAATCGGAGCTACGCTGGGGAACTCGCCGCCGCCGGTGGGCTCAGAAATGTAAGAGGAGGAGTGGGAAACTCGCCGGGGCGGAGTCAAAAGAAGCTCCTCCCCTCCCCCGTTACGTCGCATCGGAGAGATTCCCGCCGAAGGCGAGCTCAGCCCCCACGTATCTGCCCCCGATGTTGATCATAGCCACGCGCTAAGTTCCAGACATTGTTATGCTTCGGCTATTGTCGTCATTACAGCGACTGAACACGGGCTTGTCGATAGCCGAGTGCTTGTGATAGGCTGCTGCTGTTATTGATTATCACGAGCCAAAATCGAGTGCTCGCACAATGCTTGGGTCCAATCTATAAGCCGTATTCAAATATCTTCACTAGGGGTACTGCAACACCTCTCCCCCCCTTACCCCCAGCTACGCCATCAAGTTTTGCGAAGAAAATACTGAAGAAAAACGCTCGCTTTTGTCCTTGAGTTTACACCGCAACAAAAGAGTTTCTTGGTCAGTGGCGTTGCGTGCGAATACACTTGAGTCCCACAAGTGCCAGTAAGCTCGTGTAAAGTAGAAAACATTCCAAGCTACTATACTTCGTCTCACCTTAGTATGGACTATTGTTAGACTCGCGTGCTAAAAACGCGAGCTAGTCGCTTTGGATGAAGCCGCGGCGGCTGCACGAGCGCTCGAGCAGCAAGTGCTCTAGTCAAGAAAGTCAAGGCTGGCCGCTCGCGCTAGCACAGCCTTCGCGGTTAGTCCATGCTAGGGTAAGACGAAGTATATAGACCCTTTCCGGAATTCAGTGCCATCTGGTGACTCCAATGGCAGTTTAACTTTTACCGTACTATAGTCGGTTGCAAGCTAAGAAAAAACTGGAAATGCCTCTCAGAGGAAAATGTATTCCTACGCCGAGAAACGCCAGCCAATCGTTTTCATGACGTCACGATTCCGTGGACCAATCGCGATCCTTTTGAAAAAAAAAAGCTCAACATGGCTGCTGGCCTTAGCAACGCGACGCTAGTTTCTCGTGACAATTATTCTGCTTTTTTGCACCGTGTTTTACGCACCGCTGGCCGCTGTTCAAAACCCGACCTCGCTTGTGCTTCTTGAAGAACCGCTTTGGTGTCGCCGGTAAGGCTGCACCAAGCTGTTTCGTCCAAGAAGAATCAGGGGAATCGCTTTCCGATGTCACCTCAGTGGGATCCCCGACGGAAGACAAAGAGAGCGGGGCGCGGTGGTGGTGTCGATGACTTGGGAGGGTGCCGATTTGTCAAACCCGAAAAGTATAATTATTCTTGTTTTCTATTCATCCAACAAAATAAAGGCACACATTTCGTGCGCAAAGCCCACAAAATTAAGTAAATCACTAAATATTTATTATTTGCAGGAACTATAAGTGCTTTGTTATTTATAATTTTGGCGAGAGAAAGGTTGGTTTCGTTTTCGCCGCTTTCCCTCAATCGAAGGCGCTGGAAGACGGTATGTTAGACAGTATCTTGGATAGAAAATGAATTGGGAAGACGGTACATTGGACATGACTTTCTTTCTTTACTAAACAGCTACTTCGTTGACAAAAACGTATTCTAACTTATTTAAACGTCCTGAATGAATTAAATAAATATTGTAGTAGTTTAAGACACGTTTACTGGAGGAAGAAAAAGCAACGTTGCTAGCGAACTACTTTCTTGACGGCGGAGGCACTTCAGATGGGCGCAATGCGCTTGTGGGTGGAGCTAAAGGATTGTTCTTAGGTTGCATCCGACTATAATGGCGGCAATGAACCTGTGGTACACTGTACCTGTGGTCTGCAGTATTGTATGGGGCACCGTCACATTCGCAAGTCAATGGTAGATGAGAATGCGCGCGTCACAGTCCAGTTCTTTTTAAATCTTTTTAGTGTCGATGGCGAAAAAGATGTAACCAGTCAGAACGAAGCGCCAGCCCTCATAGACGCCTTGATAAAATTCCATACATCTAGGGTCTTTAAAGCTGAGTGTGTGCTACTAACAACTAAAAGATTGACTGGGCCCGAGTTAGAAATGAACGCTTACGCAGCTCTTGCATCCGATTCCTGATTCACGTCGCGCTAACGTCTAGAATGTACGGGCCTTGAACCATCTGCTTAGGAACATCTTCAACTTCTTCTTTCATCACTAAACAGAAGGCCGCCATTAGTATACACCTTTTCTACGTGGGCGTCGCCATCTTCCATTCTTTCACTTCCGGTATGCGTGAAAACATCGCTTTCTTCTCGCCTCGACAGTAGAACGTGCTAACATTTTAATTGCAACCGTAAGTGGTTCTTGTTATAAACCCTCTATACTTTTTTACTTGTTCGGTGTTGTAATCTCTTGCTTTTTTTTTCGGAACGCATACCGGATATGGGGACAACGTGGCTGGGTCCGAGGCTCAACGAAAAAGGTGTATAGCACATATGCAATTTTTCAGATGATGATAGTGATCAAAGTTGCCAGTCTGAATTCCGGAAAGGGTAGCTGAACGCTTCCCGTGTAACGAAATGTACAATATACAGCATGCACGTTTTTCTGGTTTTCGCGCACTATTCACGTGCGTTTGTTAACAATCCAGATGCGCGGACATACTTTTCTTTCCCGTAGACTCAGCAGACGTTACCATATTACCTCAGTTGTGGAACTCCCACGGAGGGGAGTACAGCCCCCCCCCTCCGTAACTTTACCCCCCATTCACACTGGAAGCGGATCCGCGTTCGCGAAGCGGTTGCGAACGCGGTTGTATAAAGATCTAGTACAATTGCACGCGCATTTGATGTCATCAAATGCGCGTGCAAAGGTACTGAATCCTTATACAACCGCGTTCGCAACCGCTTTGCGAACGCGGATCCGCTTCCAGTGTGAATGAGCCCTTAGTCCAACGTTACCACTTCAGCTCAGTTGACAAGCTCCGCATTAGCCGCGCTTCGGAAAGCCGGCCCCCTCCGTTCGCGCGAGCGTGGTGGCGCTGTCGTCACAGCCCGCCTAGCGTTCCTGTATAGGCTCCCTACGGGAGCCAGAGTTGCGCGTTTGATTCCACGTGCCGCGTGCCGCCCTCGCCGCTATTCGCCGAGATCCGATCACGTGAGGAGCCGTATCAAGTGTCGTGCAGCAAAGTAGACGTTGCACGCACCCCGGCGTACTATCCCCGGCTTTTGAGGGCGCTGCGCGCCTCGAACGCGCGGCGCTGCTATTCGCCGAATTCAGTCACGTGAGGAGCTGAATCCACATGCCATGCATGAACGCGCAACTCTGGCTCCCGTAGGGAGCCTATAGACCTTTCCAAGAAAGAGCGTATGGCCGGTGCCATTTCCAGTGTTCGTGCGTACGGCGCGTGCTTTGCTCGTTTTCCGGAGCGACGCACACGCGCGTGCTGAGCTGTGGAGATCGCACGCTGAGCTGTGGATTTGTAAACATTGGAAAGGTCTATACAGGAACTCTAAGCCCGCCCTAGCTGAGCCCGCCTAGAGTTCCTGTATAGGCTTCCTACGGGAGC
Source organism: Ixodes persulcatus (assembly GCA_013358835.2). Classification (NCBI taxonomy): domain Eukaryota; kingdom Metazoa; phylum Arthropoda; class Arachnida; order Ixodida; family Ixodidae; genus Ixodes; species Ixodes persulcatus. The sequence continues at coordinate 190,346 of JABSTQ010009963.1, read as the reverse complement.
CAGAGTTGCGCATTTGATTCCACGTGCCGCGTGCCGCCCTTGCCGCTATTTGCCGAGATCCGATCACGTGAGGAGCCGTATCAAGTGTCGCGCAGCAAAGTAGACGTTGCACGCGCCCCGGCGTACGTTCCCCGGCTTTTGAGTGCGCCGCGCGCCTCGAACGCGCGGCGCTGCTATTAGCCGAATTCAGTCACGTGAGGAGCTCAATCCACATGCCATGCATGAACGCGCAACTCTGGCTCCCGTAGGGAGCCTATACAGGAACTATACTTCGTTTCACCTTATGTTGTACCGCAGCGAAGGTTAGACGCGCGAGCTCATAGCGTTGGCAGCCGCTCGTAAGTCACGAGAGCTTGTGCCGCCGAGATGTGCCCCAGAGCAAGGAGCTCGCGCTTGTAGCCTTTCCTGCGGTACATCATAAGGTGAAACAGAGTATAGCTTTGGGCAAGCTCGGAACGCTGGCTTTTCATTGGGAAATCAGGCGGTCGGCGACACGTCACCGGGCTTGCGCACTTCTTTTCAAGAAATGAAATCTGCAAGTAGATTCTGCTGCAGTCACGATTGTAATTATGCACGCAAACGATTTCTTCGATTTTTACTCTATAATTCGTCGGATAGCAGCATAATTAAAATATGAGCACCGACTATACTCCGTTTCACCTTATGTTGTACCGCAGCGAAGGTTCGAAGCGCGAGCTCATAGCGTTGACAGCTGCCCTTACTGCACGAGAGCTTGTGCCGCCGAGATCTGCCCCAGAGCAAGGAGCTCGCACTTATAGCCTTTCCTGCGGTACAACATAAGGTGAAACAGAGTATAGACCTTTCCAATGTTTACAAAATCACAGTCCAGCGTGCGATCTTCACAGCCCAGCACGTGCGTGTTCGTCGTTTCGGAAAGCGAGGAAAGCACGTGCCATACGCACGAACACTCAAGATGGCACCGGCCACACGCTATTTTTGGAAAGATCTATAGACCTTTTCTTTAACGGCGCCTCCATCTTAAGAATCGCGGCGCCGACGACGCCGTCTAGCGGCTTAGAAAAAGAAATACCGGCTAGTTCTGGCAGCACAGCTATCTGGGTAGGCAACGGTGTGGGCATGGGGGGAACTTGGCTAGACTTGGCTATAATGGGCTGCAATAACTTGGTTGGAGCTTGCCCGGTTGAATCCAGCTGGCTACTCACAGGCCATCACCTTGCCTGCTCGAGAGAACGACGACGAAGACGGTGGGGTGTCTGTGTCTTCCACTTGTCCTCGTCTTTAGCGCTACTTTTAATTTTGTAATGTTTTAATTGAGTTTCCCCAGCGAAGTATATATGAGCAGTTTAATGTAGTCTATGCAGGTAAGCTCTCGGCATTTAATAGCTCCATCTTGAGTGGTGGCATGTAGACTTTCTCATACCTTTCACATACCATGGGGCTTGCAGTGATAACCTAATTGAACCATCTGCACCGGAAATTAAAATCGGTCCTCTTCTCGTATACGAAGTGGTCGTGAGCTTAAACATGACGTTGAGTCTGATACGAATCTCTCGCGATTCAAGCTCGCAATCGACTGACTTCATAAATAAGGATTCTTGGGGAAAATGCAAAGCTCGATAACATTGCAGCCACACTCGCGCTGCAGCTTTTTGTGCTTATGGCACACTTTCTGCTATTGTTCTTATGCTTTTTAAAATTATTTACCCATCCGACGACCACAGAGTGGCAGCCAGACAACCGTAGATTTTCGGGAATTGCAGTACGGTAAAAAGGAGCACTCGGAACTAACTCATGCACGACGTCCGTTTTTAAGCCTTTTCGCCCATACCCTTGGCGGTTGCATACCCTGTGTCAGAGGGCAATCCAAAAATGCACCAGGTCGAGGGTACGTCAGTTACTGGCTGGTTTGAGGTTATGCGAAAATGGTCTATTAGCCCCGTGCGCGACCGAAAGCGTCGCTGTGGTCGGCCTTCCACGATTGGCCGAACGCTGACTATGACGTCGGAAAGGGGATTTATCATCGACGGAATAAGAGGAATGAAAGAACTTTAATTTTGACGGTGTTGGCAGTGTTCCTTTGAGAGCGCAATGATTTCAAGCTTCCACCATGCAAATAACAAACACCATCGAACTTGTTGTTTGCAAGGTAATGACGTCACAAGGGGGAACCACAGGAGGGCGCCACCAAAACTTCTCGCCGCTAATAAGGGAGTATTCACTGGCGGCCATATCTGTGTGCGCGGCTGCTGAGCGCGTGCTGACGGCGAGCTTCCGCTGTCCTTTTGGAGCGTGCATTTAGCACCATCAAGGTTGCCGGTCTTAGCAGGCTATTAATGTGAGCTCGTTCTGGGCATGCGCTCTAAGCAGTGACCTCAAATATGGCGTCCAGTGAATACCTCCTATAGGGAGTATTCACTGGCGGCCATAGCTGTGTGCTCGGCTGCGGAGCGTGTGCTGACGGCGAGCTTCCACAGTTCTTTCGCCACGTGCATTCCGCACCACCAAGAGTGTCGGTCTTAGCAGCCTATTAATGTGGGCTCGTTCTGAGCATGCGCTCTAAACAGTGACCTCAAAAATGGCGGCCAGTGAATACCTCCTATAGGATGTATTCACTGGCGGCCATAGCTGTGTGCACGACTGCTGAGCGCGTGCTGATGGCGAGCTTCCACAGTTCTCTTGTAACGTGCATTCCGCACTCTCAAGATTGCCGGTCTTAGCAGCCTATTAAGGTGGGCTCGTTGAGAGCATGTGACGAATCCCCTTTGTACATATAATAAATACGTTTCGTATATATATACATGCGCTCTAGACATCACCCACAAACATGGCGCCCAGTGAATACTCCTTATAGACCAACACGCGGCCCTGACGTCACGCAGCTGCGGTGGCGCTGTCGACAGCACTGCGCATGCGCAGGCACTTATGTTCACGCGAATTCGGTTTCTGCGCACGCGTAGTGCCCACACCGGGTGTGGGCAAACGCGTGCTTGTTTGTAAACAGCGTGCGGGTCTATAGACACAACAGAAAAAAAAAAAAAACATTTCATTAGACGTTTCGCTTCCCATGCGGGAGGCATCTTCAGTAGTTACAAAGCAAATGAAAGGTCCAACCTCAAGTCAACGCTATTTATCAGGAATGTCCATATAAGCTTCGTGGAGAGGGCCACGGTTTTTGTTACACACGGATGTGTCCCTGCGGACAAACCACGATTCTTGGAGTTTCCGGGGCCTCCATCTGTCCTCCCCCGCCAAGATCGTCGCCCTTGGTGAGGGAGGACAGATGGGGGCCCCGGAAACTTCTAGAATCGTGGTTTGTCCGCAGGGACACATCCGTGTCTAACAAAAACCGTGGCCCTCTCCACGAAGCTTATACGGACATTCCTTACAAATAGCGTTGACTTGAGGTTGAACCTTGCATTTGCTTTATAAATACTGAAGATGCCTCCCGTATGGGAGGCGAAACGTCTAATGAAATGTTTTTTTCTGTTGTGTCAAGTCGGTGCTCATATTTTAAATATGACGCCTCCCGGCTTTTGAAGTATTTTTGGATAGCAGCATGGGTGCCTAGCTTTGGGTCTGACTTCCGAGTGCGATTTTATGTTTGTGTAATATCAAAGTATAACGGGATTTATGTCATAGTTGATGCCTCTGATATTCGTCTATGACCAGCATCCACAAGCAGGGGCTCGCGTGCGCTGTCAATGCCGTATCCAGTTCTCGATAAACGCTCCCACTTGTCACAGGAAAACGAACAAAATGCGTTTTTTGCCTTTTATTTGTTACCACCACAAATCCTCGGCAAGGCTAAAACTGCAGATACTGTGCAACACTTGCTGGCTCGCCAAGAACCAAATAGTGTTTCGAGAACCAGAGACAGAAATCCAGGCGAGAATGCCGCGATTCTTCGATACCTCCGACGACCACCGTGACAGCGGTGTTTTAACAAAGACTGCAGTGTGATCTTTCCCTTGACAACCTGTGTCGCCTGCTAAGGCCTCTTGCCTTGGGAGTTAGGACACTTTATTCCCTCAACTTGCTGCATCTGTCGTCCCTCGTTCAAGAAGGGCTTTCTTCTCGCGCAGACCATCTCCCCGCCTCGCGCTTTGGCTCTCCCCACGGAAGCAATTACGCGACCCTCGTGGTTGCTCAAACACCCCCCCCCCCCAAAAAAAAAAAAAAAAAAGGCAGCAGCGAGAGAAAAAGAAAGCTCGAATAAATTTTTGTGTTTTTGGGAAACGTCACTGCTCAAGATAGAAGCAAAACGAAGCCGGCTGGCTGGATGTACAAAAACAGTGCGCTGCGTGTTCCCCCGCATGGTCAAAACGACCAATCAGGGGAAGAGAGGAGATCTCCTTGACTGCTTTCCAAGCCCCCAGCGCCGGATTTCTTTTTCCCCGTTTTTTTTTTGGAGCCGTCGTTTTTATTTATTTATTTATTTATTTATTTAAGTACCCTCAAGGCCCTGGGGCATTACAGAGGGGAGTGGTACAAGACAAATTTGGAACACAAAGACTATACAAACACTAAAAGCCAAGCACTAAAAATGTAAAAAAAAATGTGTAAACAATTTAAGAAATTTATAGAACAAGGCAAACAACAAAGAAATATATTAACATAGATAAGTAGTCAACGCACTTTTAAACGAGTCAAAAGACGGTATGTTTACTAATTGCGCGGGAAGGCGATTCCGCGGTTTACTGACACTTTGCGTTAATTCCTAATTTTTTTTTTAATTTCGTGGGAACACGGAGGGATGGGAAGGGGGGGGGGGGGGAAGAGGGGTGTAGGCATAGTTCAGAAGGCCTTGAGCCAAACGCACGCGGTCTCAGCAAATGGCTCAGCACACCCTGGGAAATGTCAGCGGGTGCTCAAGCCCCCGTTGCCCACCCGGTTCGGGGTCCCTGACGATAAGACATTGCTTCGAGAAAACGCGACTAAACTTTCTAGTATTGTAGAAGGAGTTTAAAAATCTGACTGAAAGAGTGACCACATCTTGAAAGAAAGGTTGAGGACCTGACACGTGTTGAAGACGACGTTGTCAGTATCCAAGCACAAATGACTTCTCTGGAGAATGAAGTACCGTCAATTGCGTTAACCTATAAAGATATTAGCACACCACCAACCTGCTTGGACGCGCTTGATAATCGCCAACGCCGGAATAACCTAATATTTAAAGGGGCACTGTCACGTCAAAATCATATATTTTTTTTTAATCCGAAACGATTGAAAACCATGCCTGGACATTACCCTTAAAATTTGAAACTTAGGAATTCAGTATTTGTGAAGTAAAAAAAAAAACACTTTCCAATTGCCCAATTTAAAGTTCCTGCGCGATCCGGGGCAGTGCAGTGACGTCAAATATTGAGCCGTCCTGCGAGTAGAGTTTCTTTCACGCCTCCGATGTGTCGTGTTCGCCGGCATCCCGCGAACAACCGGCCGCGAGCAGACGGCGCTTGACTTTCGAGTTTAGAGTTCTCCTCTTTGGGCCCATTCAGCGGTCTCAAATCTTTTGATCCTGGTGTGAGGTCGAAGAGAACTTGTGAGCGACGTGAGGGGCTACGTCGTGCCGGTTTTGCGTGAAAAGCTGCCAAGGCGGAGTCACAACCGAAACTACAGTACACAGTGTCACAGACGCCAAACCCCGTTGTTTTGACCGTTTGACGATTTCCTTTTCGAAGTCTGAGAGGTCGTCGGGCACCTAAAAAAGACCACTTCGTCCGATTTCCCGACTCACTGATCATTCTGTGCTTCATGCGTCGAGCGCCGCCATGTTTTCCGAGGGGGGAATAAAAGCCAGGAGGCGACATCACACCGGACTCCGCTTTTCGGTATTTTAAAAAGAAGGGCCGTAGTGCGGTCGCAATTGCGTTAAAAACGTGTTTTACGAATGCCGGTATTAAATTCTATAGAAATGTATGTTACAAAACCTCTAAATTTCATGATATTTGACGTCACAAATCAAACCAAGCCATGAGGTGACGAGCGGGATAGAAAAACGCCCAAAATAAAAAGACGCGCGCACTTGTGTGAAATGTCTTCTTTTTTTTTTTGCGTTGTTGTATGTTTTTGCGTGTCCATGACCACAATTTGCATCGTTTTAGACAAAAAAAACAAACAAAAAAAAAACGACCTTGGGGGTGTCAGTACCCATTTCAGGGTATTCCTGAGGAAGACGGTGAATCTTGGAACAGACCCGAGCAAATTGTGACTGACTTAATTAAATCTCACCTCTGCATAGCGGCGGGCGAAATGGAGCGCACACACCGGTTGGGAAGAAAGCGAGAGAACTACTCTCGTCCAATCATAGTTAGTTTTCGTAACTTTAAAAAGAAACAAGAAATAATTGAAAACGCGTTAAAGATTCTGAACTTGCGGGTTTGGATTGACGAAGACTTTTCACCAAATGTGAGTCATGCACGAAAAATGCTTTGCCAGTGCGGCAAACTCCATCGCTCGCCACAGACGCGTGTGCACCTTGTGTTTGACAAGTTTCTTATTGGTGACCAAATGTTCCCCTATAATTTTGAGTCGGGTGCTGTGACCGAACTGGACACGGCGACTCCTTCAATTGCATCATGACCACGTGTAAAGAAGCGTTTTCCCGGAGGCTTTTCTTGATGCTAACTTCAGAAGCCTTCTTTACAAGCAGGAATAGTTTTTTGTATTCAATTGGTACCCTCACGTCATACTTGGATTTGAAACTTGGCTTTCCAGTGAAATTCAGAATCACGAACTCTTACTCGATAAAGATTATCTGGTTTATCGTAAGGATTGACTGCACTCAAGAATAGATGGCGTTCTCATTGCTGCTAAGAAGTGTTTCGCTCGGTCCTTGTCGAACTAAAAACTCATATAGAAATTGTCTATTTCGTGTTAAATTGTTTTATTATTTTTACGCTTTGATTGGCCTATGCTACAAACCGCTACATGTTATCGATTTTGTACACGACCTTTGTGTTTGCCTCGATGAAGTTATATCTCGTTACCCCAGTTTGGTGGGCGATTTTAATTATCCCGGCACTAAGTGGAATCTTTGTGAATCTTTACCCGACTGCAGAAATGTTTGATTATGTTCTGAGTTTTTAATGTTTTTCAAACGCACAGTTTTACTGTAACTCACTTGAGCCTACACCTGGACCCTCCATTTTAGACCTATTTGCTACTACGGTCTCCGAAAAAATGAAGCCTGTAATTTTATTAAAAAATAATAATCATAAAATGGTGGTAATCAAATCTGACATAGTAACTGAGCATCCCCGTAACCAGTTCATGAAATGTACGACTATTCTAGGATAAAGACAGCCGAAATAGGGTCAGCCACGAGGGTCTTTTAGAGCGAGTTTGGACGGTCTTGGCACTTACGGTCTGTCGGAGAAAACTGGACTGTTTTCAAAAATAGGATTAACTCTATTTTTAGATCCTTTGTTCAAAAACTCAAATTCTGAAACAACTCTCACCGTCCGTGATTTTCCAAAAAAATAACAATTATCAAATTTAAAACTGTGTCAACAAAGAAAACTAATCAATTACAACTAAACAATCAATGGTGTCCCTATCGAAAAATTAGGTAAATATAAGTAACCGGGCGTTTTTATTTCCGATATTCTCTCTCTGCAGGATCATATTGACTATGTTGTGGGCAAGGCAAGTCGTTCTTTAGGGTTTATCAGACAAAAACTGTTTTTATCACCTTCCTGAAACTCGCCTTCAAGCTTTTAATTATTTTGTTAGGTCGCAACTGGAGAATGCTAGCATCCTATGGGCTCCTCATCAGGATTATCTAAAAACTAAGTTAGAGAGCATTCAAAACAAAAGGGAGCGCTTCATTTTACATGACTATTCATCTTACACGAGCACTTCGGCACTGAAACAAAGAGCACATTTACCTCACTAAAATTAACTGGTGGGCTAGTTGGTTAAACATGATGTAAAAAAAGCGCAAATGATTAGGAAGAGGAGAAGGGGACAGGACAGAGCGCTTGTTTACAACTGACGTTATTGAAAGAAGTAGAAAAGGACGAAAAAGAAGGGAGGGAATCATGAGCAACGTTGATCATGAGTGTTAAAAAAGAACAATCGAAAAGAAGAAAAAAAAATAAAATGAAAAGACGACTATAAGAGAAGGAAAGGAAAATAAACGCATTGAAAGCATTTGTTTAAGTAAAAGAAAATAAAGGGTACATAATTAAATTGAAATATAGGTGTTGAGAAATGTCATGTGAATTGTTCTAAGTATAACTGTTCTTTGGTTGACAGTACCACAGATGGTGCGCTAATACAGGAGGCTCTAGAGTTCCTGTATAGGCTCCCTACGGGAGCCAGAGTTGCGCGTCTGTTTTCCACGTGCCGCCGCGCCGCGCGCCTCGAACGCGCGGCGCCGCTATTCGCCGAATTCAGTAACGTGAGGAGCAGGATCAACATACCGTGCAGGAAAGACGGCGCTACGGGGATAAACGCGCAACTCTGGCTCCCGTAGGGAGCCTATTAGCGGCAAGATGTTTTGGTGGCGCCCTCCTATGGTTCCCCCTTGTGACGTCATTACCTTGCAAACGACAAGTTCGATGGTGTTTGTAAATAGCATGGTGGAAGCTTGAAGTCATTGCGCTCTCAAAGGAACACTGCCAACACCGTCAAAATTAAAGTTCTTTCATTCCTCTTATTTCCGTCGATGATAAATCCTTTTCTGACGTCATAGTCAGCGTTCGGCCAATCCTGGAAGGCCGACCACAGCGACGCTTTCGGTCGCGCACGTTGCCAATACAGGAACTCTAGGACGTTCCTTTTGACAAAATAGTCCGTGCCTCATAAAGTTCACGAGCCCTCTTGTGGTGGGAGCGCTTTAGGATCAACGTATCGTCGAACACTGGGGAACAACAGCAGTCTCACACGTGTACAGCTAAGTGGCCAGATGGCGACGATTTGAGTGAGAGGGCATGCTCCCGCAGTCTCACGTTTGCACACCGGCCAGTCTGTCCGACATAAACGTTTCCACAAGTGCACGGGATTTTATATACATTGCCAACGCACCTTATGTTGTACCGCAGAGAAGGCTAGAAGCGCGAGCTCATAGCGTTGGGAGCTGCTCTTGACGCACGAGAGCTTGTGCCGCCGAGATGAGCCCTAGAGCAAGGAGCTCGCGCTTGTAGCCTTTCCTGGGGTACATCATAAGGTGAACCAGAGTATAGTATACTTGTGCACGTGTCTTGCGTCATATTGGTCATTGGTGTTTTTCGGCGTGTTGACTTTGGGGCAAAGTTTCTTGAGTTTCTCCGGCGCCGAAAGAAGAATAGGTATGTCAAACCGTGAGGCTAGCCTCTTCAAGTTGTGACATGCGCGGTGGATGTACGGTACAACGGCAGGCCTACGTTTCTTTTTAGGTATTTCACTCCGCCTGTTGTGATACGCCAAGCATTCAGAGATGTCCAACAGAAATGAACTTGAATACCCTGAACCTTGGAGTCGCTCAGCCTGCGAGTCAAAGTTTTTCTGGGCCGTGCGGTCGCATATTTTTATGAGTGCGGCGCTAAGACAACTTTTTGCGATTCCTCTTTTTATAATCCTGGAATGTGCCGAATCAAATGGAAGAAGGCGTTTCTTAGATCGGGGTGAATACATCCAGCAAGTGTTGCTATTTTGAAATGTGAGCTTCAGGTCCAAAAACGGAAGCACGCTCTCTGCTCGTAACTCACGTGTAAAGTTTAGCCCTTGAGCGCATTCAACGAAGATCTTGCGTATGCTCCCCACCACTTGGCAGGTATGTATATCTGGTGGATCAATAAGTAACACCAGGTAGTCATCAACGTACCTGAAAATACGTGAAGCCTTGATCATAGGTATGCACTGTGCTATGGCACGATCGCAGTGTGATAGGAAAATGTCACAAAGCACTGGTGCAACAGACAATCCTATGCATATTCTTTTCTTTTGTGTACAAAAACTTTTGTTGAAAGTGGAGGAAAAGTAGAACCCCAAGAGGTCCGAGAAGGAATCAATCGTAATGCCACACTGGTTTTGAAAAGAAAGTAAGTCATTATCCTCAATACAATTCCTTACTGAGGCAAACAACCTTTCGTGTGGTACTGAATAAAATAATTTTTCGACATCAAGAGTCATACCAAATCGTGTTGTGTTGACACTGGTGTTTAGATAAAATATAGCAGCATCGGAATTTGGTATCAGGAAAGCGCGGCACTCATAAAAGCATGGGCGTACCAACCGGGGGGGGGGGGGGGGGGGGCAAGGGGGCGCTGGCCCCCCAGTTCTCAGAGTGGGGAGGCAAGGCATGTGTTTGGCCCCCCCCCCCCCGCCCCCCCTGAAACAGCCGCCACTGGGCAGAGCAAACACTGGCCGGTGGCGCCCAATGAATAATAAGGGCACCAACCCCCCGACCCGCGGGGGGATATTTTTAACGCGCAGGTGTTACAAACCCTAGCAACGGCGCTCACACCGGATTGGCTGGTTCGTGGAGATAGGCGCTGCCGCCGTCAACATAGGCAGGGGTTACAATGCGAGTTTCCGAAGCGGTAGCGTGACTTAGTTGTAAGATGTCTGCCTCATACGTAGCAGACCCGGGTTCTATCCACGGTGTGGGCTTTTTTTTCTTTTCCTTGAACATTTTGTTTTGTCGAGGCATTTGGCGATATTTACGGCATTGATTTGTTACGGTTAACACTGAAAAAGCAAACAAATGTTGTCGACGAAACATCGCTGAACTAAATCGTTTGGAACTCTATTTACGGATGTGCATGGCGGACAGCGGGGCTTGGGTTGCCGGCTGCAAAGTGGCGTGTACGGGGGTCGAAGGGGGGGGGGGGGGGGGGGGGGCTAAGTGGGTTAATAGTTTTGTAATTAGCAGCCGCACACTGTCGCCGCGAAGAGGCGTGAACGCAGGCAGGGGGAGGGGTGGGGGGGGGCAGGTTATATACAGGCGCTGTTCGAATCCGAAATTTAAGTTCCCGCGCGTTGCCGAGCAGCCAGTCAGGCGTGAGCGTCGTTGGTAGGGGGTCTATCACCTGCGCCGTAAAAGTTAGTGATGAACCGAATCTGCTGAACTTCAGATTCGGCAAAGTTCCGCACATGCCTAAATTTAGAAGGAAAGTTCGGCAAAAATTCGGCGAAAATTCGGCAAATGTTTTCGCACGCACACGAACGCGACGGGGCCATGGATCGCAAATGGACGCCGCGCAGTCGCGCGGTTACCATCGTACAGTTTAGTACAACCAGCGGTAACGGCGAGGTGTGGAGTATAGGCGACACGGTTACTGTGCGTTTGTGAGCTTCCGCAAGTGTGGTTTTCTTCAATATTTTTTGCCTCAAGAACAGAAGATCGACCAGTAATTTACGCAGCCCACTGCGCAAGTAACAAATGATGCGTTGTATTCTGGATAACGTGATTTTCATTTGACCTTTCTATTGATGAAACGAGGTAGCTGAAACATTGACTGACAACTGACAATAAACCCTTTCCGAAATCCAGTCTGGCCACTTTGATCACTATCATCATCTGTGGAACGGCATCTGTGCCATACCAATGGCGGAATTCTAGTGACTGATGAAGGAAGACGTTGAAGATGCTCCTAAGCGGATCTTGCGAGACCTGTACATTCGGGGGGTCAGAACGACGCGACGTAGGAATGGAACACAAGAGCTACGTAAGCGTTTATTTCTAGTGACTCAGATTCAGTCAATCTGTGGGCGGCACACAATCGGCTTTAAAGCACTTTGGTGTATAGAATTTCCTCGAGGCATCTGAGTGGGTTGGAGCTTTGTTCTGAATGCAAGTTCTTGGTCACCGTCGAACTGAAAGTGATCGAGAAAGAACTCACACTGAACAATTCCTTCCGTTCCGTTGACTTGCGAAAGTGACGGTGCCGATACAAGTTCATTTCCGCCATTGATATGGCAAAACCTAAACTGCTTTACAAACCGCCAGATGGCACTGAATTTCGGAAAGGGTCTATTACGCTCAGTGTTCGCAGCCCACTGCCGCCAAACGGGGCAGAGTCACGAGAGCTTGCCAGAATGTATGGGATGCAGCTGGCATTCCTCGTCATAATGTGATACATGTTTTCCCCCTTCTTTTCTTTCCTTTTTACGCACTTTCTGTAGTGTGTATATTCTGCACATTTATATATCGGTTTTGGTTTTTCACATGTGGTGGCGGGCTGGCAGGCGCTCTGCGTAAGGGTTTTCACCTATCTGCCTAGCCCGGGCCGCACACCACCACATGGGCCCCTTCCAGTTTGTGCAAATAAAATTATTGTTATTATTATTATTCTTATTATTCTTATTATTATTAATATTATTATTGTTATTATTATTAACGACTGAGAAATGTATCTTGTTTACTGTATTATACCAGATCTTTAATACCTTATTCAACGAAAAAGACAATAGCTCACGCCTTGGCATACAGCGTTTTGCGTTACGGAATAACTATTTTTGGTCACAGCCCAGGACGATGGGGTCAAAAAATTGAGTCAGTCTTAAAAGGAATATTTAAAAGCAATGTTTATGATTCCACATCGCAAACTGAAGAAGAGATCATAGCAGTCTTGGGCTTGCCATTGTTCCACTCTTTAATGGTTCAAACCGTTGTATTGAAACACTTCTGGTGTGATAATTTCAAAGTACCCCATGTCGTATCTAGATCGCTTCGACACACCGAGCGCCATGAAATGCCTTTTGTTGTGACAAAATACGGAAAAAGGATTCGAAATTTTTATGTTCTCTATATATTTAATAGCCTACCGGACGATGTTTACACTGTGGACTCACTAAAAAAACTGAAGCAAGTGCTCCGATGTAAAAGTGCAACTTTTTGACTGTGCTGTGTATGTGCATGTGTTTGTGTGACCATCATCGTTTATATTGTGATGTATGTTGAGCTTGGAAGTTTACGTGTGTGGGGACGCTTTTTTATCACAAACTGTAGGGTCTTGTCCAACAAGCCTATTGTCTGGCTTTGACAGACCCGCCTCACTATCAAGTGAACTACATGCGTAAATAAACATTATTATTATTATTATTATTATTATTATTATTATTATTATGGTTCAAACCGTTGTATTGAAACTGAGTGTGTGTTGTGTTCTCGTCCTCATCGTGCCTGTGTGACTCCAGGGCCCTGTGAGGCTTAGCCTATTTCTGTGTGTTGGTTGAGTGTTCGTCGTCGCCGTGCCTGTGATACTTTTGTCAATTAAACTGCTGGGTCTGATCCTACAAGCCCCTGATGGCTTTGATCGGACCCGAAACTGATCTTGGTACTGGGCAATTTGCGAATAAAGATTTATTATTATTTATTATTATTATTATTATTATTATTATTATTATTATTATTATTATTATTATTATTATTATTATTATTATTATTATTATTATTAATAATATTATTATTATTATTATTATTATATTATTATTATTATTATTATTATTATTATTATTAATATTATTATTAATATTATAACAATGCTATTTTCGGGTCACAAGTAGTTTGTGCCAAAACAGAATAATATTACTTTTTAGTTCGCGTTATTTCGCGATTTTCATTTATCTGCATAAAACTAACACAAAACTATATCATGCTCGACGTTGGACATCCGACATTCCTAACTCTCCCCGTTTTCCTAAACGTCCGTGTGTGTCCTAACACGAGAAACCGGAATTTTAAAGGTTAAAAACGGCCCGTTGCGAATATAGAACGCACACTTTCATGCAAAGCTGACGTCAAGTGACTCAAATCGAAAAAAAACATGCATATTAACAATATTGTTATCTCTTCTGGTGAAGGCTCAGCAACCGTTGAACGGCAACTCCCAGAGAAAGTAAGAACGCAGTGATTGCCTTTATTTTAACAATGTAAACACACTTGCAGGCGTGCGTTGATGAAGTCTCAAAATCCAGCATATACTGTATTTCGTAGGGATCGGAATTATGAAGGCATGTCGGCGAACTTCGGGGGTGGTGTACTTATTGCTGTTAAAAAACATTTGCAGGCGGTACGGAGATTTGACCTTGAATTTAGCGGTGAATCTGTCTGGGTGGAAATAACTTTTGCCGACTCCAACTTGCTCATTGGCACGTTTTACTTCCCGCCGAGCCTTGATGTCACCGGATTTTCGGAACAAATGAACCTGCTTTGTGATCAATTAGACGTCGACAAATACCGTATTCTTATTCTAGGAGATTTTAATGTCCCTGATATAAACTGGAATTTAGAGCACCCTTTCTCATCTTCTGGTTGTGTAACATCTAAGGCGAATACTCTACTCTATTCTGTGAACTATCTAGGATTGAATCAGTTAAATAGTTTTCAGAACCCGGCGGGAAACGTACTGGACCTCGCTTTAGTGAACTTTCACGTTCATACCCTCGTACCGGTCTCTAAGCCCCTTGTTCCCCCCGATGAGTGGCACGTTCCCTTCTCCGCTTCCTTCAACGCTTCCTTCAGGACATCAAAGCATACAAGCTATGAATCATTCGCTTTTAATAGGGGTAATTATCTTGGCCTTTTCAGATTTTTAGATAGCGTTGATTGGGCACCAGTATATGAAACAACCGATGTAAATTGCGCTGTTGAGTTACTTACTAACTGTATTACGAACGCCATCGAAATGTTTGTTCCAAAAAAGTGTCGTCACTCATCCCGCTATCCTCATTGGTTTTCGCACGAGCTTAGGTCCGAGCTTAGAAAAAAACTGCACTACCATAGGAAATATAAGGTTAAACAAACACAGTTTTGGTATAAGTTTTCCAAATCACGAGCGTTAGCTAAAGTGTTAATCAAGAGGGACAAAGAATCTTATCGAGAGTCAGTTGAACGCAGCTTAAACCGCGACCCCAAGTATTTCTGGCGGTATGTCAATGATCGCATGACCACGTCCTCTCCTGCGATAAGCCTATGTGACGCATCTGGTAAAGTGCTGAATGAACCTGCATGTGTGTCAAACGCATTCGCTGATTATTTCGAATCTGTCTACTCCTCAAACCAAGCCACGCCATGCACGCCAGATGATAGTAGCAATTTTAATGATAACCTCTCGATAACGTCTTTTCAAAGCGCTGAAATCGAGATTGCGATAAAAAGACTAAAACCCAAGATATCAATGGCATTTGATGGCATCCCAAGCTTTATTGTTAAAGGTTGTTCCTCCATTTTTACGTCGATATTAACTCATATTTTCAACTTGTCTCTGTCAAGTTTTACTTTTCCTGAGCTTTGGAAAAATTCTGTCATTGTGCCTGTTCACAAAGGTGGCAAGACCGATGACGTAAAGAATTACAGGCCGGTATCCTTGCTTTGTGCATTTTCGAAAGTTTATGAAATCGTTTTGTTTGAACATTTGTCACAATTTTTTAAACGTAAAATTAGCATTTTACAACACGGTTTCTTCTCTGGCAGGTCTGTAGAGACCAATCTAGTATCATTTTTAAACTTCGTTTCGCCGATTACCAATCAGCGTGGGCAGGTAGACGCCGTATACTTTGATCTATCGAAAGCGTTTGACTTGGTTAATCATTCAATTCTTGTCCATAAATTGGGGACATATGGAGTCAATAAACATCTTTGCAAAATTTTTTTGAACTATCTGATGGAAAGAAAAAACTTCGTTCGTATAATGGGACATCATTCTAAACCTTATGTGTCATTTTCGGGTGTGCCACAGGGGTCCATACTAGGACCAATTTTATTCAATGTCTTTATAAATGATCTGGGTTCTTGTGTCCGCCATTCACATATTTTGCAATATGCTGACGACATCAAATTGTTTAGGCAGGTCTCATCCATCTATGACTGTGAAATGATACTGGAGGATGAATTAATGCTGTGCATCATTGGTGTTGCCGCAATTTGTTAACACTAAATCCTAAAAAAACTGTAGTTATGTCCTTTTCTAAGAAACTGGAAATTGTAAGTTTTTGTTATTATCTTGAGAACCTACCTCTGCGTAGGGTTGAATGCACAAGAGATCTAGGAGTATATATTGATTCATCTTTGTCATTCAATGAACATGTTTCCAACATCACAAATGCTGCCTATCGGACGCTAGGTGTTATTTCGAGAATAACACGTGAATTCCCTTCGTCAGCTTGCATATTCATTTTGTATTTTTCATTAATACGTAGCAAGCTTGAGTTTAGTTCTGTTGTTTGGAATTGTATTGGTAATGCAAACCAAGCAAAAATCGAAAACGTGCAGAGACGTTTCTTCCGTATTGTATATGATCGCTATATTGGCCGCAGTGTTTATTATGAGTATAACAGGCTTTTACGACGATGTGATTGTACCACACTAAGCTCGAGAAGACTTGAGCGCGATCTAGTTTTTTTGTATAAATGCGTTCATGGTTGCATTGACTGTTCGACCCTTACATCAGCTATTAGCATATATGTACCGCGAGTGCTTTTGAGGGTTAATCCCACTTTCTCAGTTCAAAAAATCAACCTCTCCAGTCCCATGAACCGCATCCAACATTTTTATAACAGGTTCAGTACAACCAGCATCGACATCGACATTTTTAACTCAAGTGTTCAAGCGTTTAGGCGTTCTCTGGCTAATATTTAACTGTTACCTATTTCCTGTTCCCCCATAATAGATATTAGCTGTTGCATGTGCTGTTGATTTCTTATGTGTGTTTCTTTTGACTCTGTGCATCATTACATAGGCTACTCACCGTTCATGAGCACGAAAAATAAATGAATGAATGAATGAATGAATGAAAACTCTGGTAGCGTGATTCGTGACTGCGCCGGCTACTACCCAACCTCGTTGTCACGCCACTTTCTGGAAGCAGACACTAAAATTGCAAGTAAACACACAGAAGCGACACCGATACATTTATCTTGCAGAATATCACCTTATTTAGTAATAACTGTGTCAATAGGCACTACATGTTGTATAAACCTTTCATCGTGAGAAAAAAACAAAATATCAACGTTAAAGGGATACTGAACTGAAATTTCGAGCTCACAAAACAGGGCTGGTTAGATAGCCGGGACGCTGCAAAACCCAAAAACATCACTCCTACAGCGATATCTCCAACGGATCGCCGTATTTTTGGAAAAGAAGTTTGCGATTGAACACGGCCGACGAGGCCGACGAGACAAGGCACGTCACGATTCCCATTCCCTCTCCTCCTCGCTTCATCCCGTCGAGCTGGTGAACCGAAGCGAGGAGGAGAGAAGCGAGGCCGCTTCCCCTCATTCTCAAATTCTCCCGGAGGACAGTGACGTCAGAGACCTCGCTTCATCGCGCCCTTCTTTTCCAAAAGTACGGCCATCCGTTTGAGATATCGATGTATGACTGATGTTTTGGAGATCGTAGCGTCCCGTTCAACGCTTCTACGGCCTTATTTTGCGAAATCCAAATTTCGGTTCAGTATCCCTTTAAGTCTGGAAAATAGCTAACGTAATACCTGTTCACAAAACTTGTGATTGCCAACTAATAAGCAATTACAGCCCCATCTTTCTCACCAGTGTTCCATCTAAGCTCATGGAGCATATACTTTACTCAAATATAAAAAAAAAACTTCCTTGACTCTCATAATCTTCTTTTTGAACATCAGCACGGATTTCGTAATTCTTACTCTTGTGAAACCCAGCTAACCGCCTTCCTTACTGATATTCATTCACGCTTCGATTCGAATATTCAGACTGACGCCATTTTCATTGACTTCTCCAAAGCATTCGACAAAGTACCACACCAACGTCTTTTAACAAAGCTTAACGATATTAATATCTATCCCTCTGTTGTTAAGTGGATTTCTGAATTCCTAATTAGCCGTAAGCAATATTTCTCCGTTAACAACGTAAAATCTCCCACCTCTACCGTAACGTCAGGTGTCCCCCAGGGAACCGTACTTGGCCCCCTTCTGTTCCTAATCTATAGTAATGATCTCCACCTTAATATAGGTTATTCTGTGCGCCTGTTCACCGATGATTGTGTCATTTACCGACCTATTATTTCATATCATGATCATCATGATCTCCAGGAAGACCTTGAGTCTGCAATCCATTGGTGTGAAAAATGGCAGATGACGATTAACTTCAATAAATGTTGATTCCTATCCTTTTCCCGCAGTTCGCGTGCCACACCATTTTCGTATTACCTCACTAACACTCAAGTAATAGCATGCTCATCATATAAATACCTGGGTGTTCATCTCACCTCTGACCTATCATGGACTACTCACATAACTTCTGTTATTTCTGATACTAACCGTTCTCTCGGATATTTGCGCCGTAACCTCAAACTTGCTACACCCTCCGTAAAACGACTGGCGTATACTACTCGTATAAGATCGAAGTTAGAATAAGCTTCATCTACAGGGTCCTCCCATGGCAGTTTTACCTTGCAAGTAATCTAGAATCCGTCCAAAACAGAGCCCTTCGTTTTATTTATAACAACTACTCACCACATACCAGCAAATCAGGATTATGTCAATCAGCTAACCTTCATTCACTTTTCCTTCGCTGCCGAGTGTCACGCCTTTCTCTTCTCCATCGAATTTGTTATCACAATAGCCACCTCAAAGAGTCACCGCTATCACCTCCCCATCGTATTTTCCCGCGTCTAGATAACCTATGTAAATTACGCCAAATTCAATCAATAACTGTTTCTCACCAGACTTCCACACTACTATTGGCCATCGAGGATTGCAATTCACTACCTCATAACGTCGTTTCTATTAGTGATACTACTAAATTTGTTAAAGCCATTACCCTCTCTTTATCTAGAATACCTAGCTAGCTTACTAATTGCTTTTGTTCTATTGTCACCCCCTTGTATAATGCCCCACGGGCCCCCAAGAAAAATAAATGATGATGATGATGCTGAACAGTGTATTTTTGCCGAATCTTTGTCGAATCTTTAGAAAAGTTCGGCAAAAGTTCGGCTCCGCCGAATCCCGAGATTCGGCAAAAGTTTGGCCAAAAATATGCGACCTGGGGGGGGGAGGGTTGGTTTGCCCCCCCCCCCCCCCCCCCCCCCCCCCCACTCAAGAACAAGTTGATACGCCACTGCATAAAAGCATGTTACCACACGGCCAAGAAAAGCTTCGACTCGCAGGTTGAACGACTCCAAGGTTCAGGGTATTCAAGTTAATTTCTGTTGGACATCTCTGAATGCTTGGCGTATCACAACAGACGGAGTGAAATACCTAAAAAGAAACGTAGGCCTGCCGTTGTACCGTACATCCACCGCGCATGTCACAACTTGAAGAGGATAGCCTCCCGGTTTGACATACCTATTCTTCTTTCGGCACCGGAGAAACTCAAGAAACTTTGCCCCAAAGTCAACACGCCGAAAAACACCACTGACCAATGTGACGCAAGATACGTGCACAAGTATGCTAGCTGCTGCGTTGGCAACGTGTATCAAATCCCGTGCACTTGTGGAAAAGTTTATGTGGGGCAAACTGACCGGTGTGTAGACGTGAGGCTGCGGGAGCATGCGCTTTCGCTCAAATCGTCGCCATCTGGCCACTTAGCTGTACACGTGCGAGACTGCGGTTGTTCCCCAGTGTTCGACCATACGCTGATCCTAAAGCTCTCCCACAACAAGAGATCTCGTGAACTTTATGAAGCACGGACTATTTTGTCAAAAGGAGCGTCCTGTATTAGCTCACCATCGTGGTACTGTCAACCAAAGAACAGCTATACTTGGAACAATTCACATTATATTTCTTGACACATACATTCCAATTTGATGATGTTTCTTTTAGAGCGCTGCTCGGCGCCTGTTTCCGGCTTGAGCGGCGTCGGCGTCGCCGTCGACGTAACCGCGCTGCGCATTATGGGACATTTCCCATGATGCAACGCGCGGGGAGGAGTAGGAGGGGGAGAAGGACGAGGGGGAGGGGAGGAGGGAGGAGGAGGGGGAAGGGGAGAAGGGAAGAGGGACGAGGAGGGATGAGGA
Source organism: Ixodes persulcatus (assembly GCA_013358835.2). Taxonomy (NCBI): domain Eukaryota; kingdom Metazoa; phylum Arthropoda; class Arachnida; order Ixodida; family Ixodidae; genus Ixodes; species Ixodes persulcatus. The sequence goes on along the minus strand of JABSTQ010009963.1, from coordinate 170,449 downwards.
GGAGGAGAGGAGGGAGGGGGAGGAGGGGGAGAGGAGGAGCTTGAAGGATGAGTGGAGGAGAGGGGGAGAGGAGCTTGAAGGATGAGTGGAGGAGGAGGGGGAGGAGGACGAGGAAGAGGAAAAGGAGGGAGGAGGGGAGGAGGAGTAGCTGGGAGGATGAGGAGGTGAGAAGGAGGGAAGAGGGGTGCACCCTCCTCTCAGTACCCTTCCGAATTAGAGCGCAGCAAGAGCTGCGCTCTAATTCGGCTTTACAGGGTGTTGTAAACGTCTTTAAAGGAGCTGTGCAACGATATTCAATTGGAATGTTTTTCACTTTACACGAGCTTACAGGCACTAGTGAGACTCAAGGATACTCGCATGCAATGCCACTGGCCAAGAAGCTCCTTTGTTGCGGTGTAATTTCAAGGACAAAAGCGATCATTTTCATTCAATCTCTCCTTTGCAAAATTCGATGACGTAACGTGGGGATCGCAGTACACCCATATGACGATATTTTAATGCGGTTCATAGATTAGACCCGAGCATTGCGTGTGCACTCGATTTGGGCTCGTGATAATTGATAGCTCGAGAAGCATTCGGGTAGTGGCCCGTGTCCAATCGCTGCAACGACGACAATAGCCAAGCCATAACAATATCTGGAACTCAGCGCGTGTCCTCTGCTTTTCCAACCCCAGCGCGTGGCTATGATCAACATTGGCGGCATATAATCGGCTCCAGATCACGTGGCCGCTTCTTCTGGCTGCGAGTTGAGGGCGTGAAGGCTGCTCGTTTTTCTTTAATTTTTTTCTGGGACTTCTATTGCGTGGGGTGAAAAACGAACGCGTGTTTCATAGGTCATTAACGTCAGGGATCCGTTCTAAGCGGTATTTGCGCATAGTAAAAAAATTGTTGCATAGCCCCTTTAATTATTTTTAATTTGCTTTTATTTAAAAAATGCTTCCACCGCGTTCATTTTCCTTTCCTTTTCTTATTCTTTCTTTTCCGTTTTATTTTTCTTTCTTTTCGATGGTTCTTCTTTGTCACTCATGATTCCCTCACTTTCTTTTTGTCCTTTGCTACTTCTTTCAATACACGTAAGTTGTAAGTGAGCTCTCTGTTCTGCCCCCTTCTTCTCTTCTTAATCATTCGCGCTTTTTTACATCTCATTTACCTCGATTACAAACTATGCGCAGAGCCTCTCGTTTCACATTCATTCACGACATGTATTACTATAATGTTTCCCTTAATAAAGACCGACCTACGGAACCATTTTCCGCAAGGTAGGAAAATGCCCCTCGCGCCCCTCCTCTTCTCACCCTCTCCCAAAAGTCACGTGATGGCAGGGGCTTCTTTCGCGTCGGCTTAAGCCCCTGCCATCACGTGACTTTTGGGAGAGGGTGAGAAGAGGAGGGGCGCGAGGGGCATTTTCCTACCTTGCGGAAAATGGTTCCGTAGGTCGGTCTTTAACGAACGTTGATTACTTCCAGCCCATCGCATTTTTGATAGACATGATCATGCTCACAAACTTCGCTCACCTCACTGTAGTGCTAACCAATTTCGCAACTTCCCGTTACAGCTTGCCATTTCAGAATGTAACTCTTTACCTCATTGTATAGTTGAAATTGCAGATGGAGCAAATTTCAAGTCTTGACGTGAAATATCATTTCACATTATCTGAGATTAAAAATTGTGTCCGAAGTATTTTTTGTTTGTTGTTCTTTGTTCTTGCAAGACGTAAGTATACTATTGTAATAATTAATCAGGGTATACATTTGTTGATTTCCCACGACTAATATATCAGATGTTTTATTCTGTACTGTATTTTCCCCCTTGTGAAACTCCCCGTCATACAATGCCCGAAAGGGCGTTTTGAGGTATATTAAATAAATAAATTATATATATAAATTCATTATTTTATTCTCATATAAATTGCGGTCACCCGGCATGAGGCAGAACTAGTGACGCGAACCTTTAAGAAAGGTCCCTAATTCAGAAAAAAAAAACAAAAAAACGTTGATAAACGTTTGATATAATTCAATTCAATTCAAGCTTTATTTTCCAGATATACACTGGAGGGACCTCCAGACAGAAAGCTGCTATATAAGCAGCTTGACGAGGTCTGGGGTCCTGTGACAAATGACAGCAGCAAATTCACAAACATATCCTATATACATTCTGTAAAGTATATGATATCACAAATTAATACATTTCTCACGCCACAACGTCAAACCAGCATGTGAAAAAAAAAAAAAAAACATTTCCTATGGTTTTAAGCAAAGTATGTGCGAAGTTTATTTTTAGGAAGAGTGAAAGCATTGCTACTATGAAGATGCCATTTATTTAAGAATGTTGGAATGTTGTAGTGAAGAGATTGAAGATTATAGTTTGTGCGATTTCGAGGGACCAACCATTTCTCTGGAAAACATGTATTGATAGTGCTTTCATGTAAAGTTAGTTCGGATGTGAGATATAAAAAATTCACAAACGTGGAAGATGAGAAGCGGATTGAATGAAGTAGGCGGAACTCATAGAAGTGTTCTACACGAATTACTTTATATTTATGAAATAAGGATTCAGTATGATAGTTATATGGAGCATCCGCAATAAAACGCAATATCTTTTTTTGAAGTAATAGAATGCTATTTAAGTTTGTCTTTGTAGTTGTTCCCCATACCAAGTGACAGTAATTCAAATGAGAATTGAATAAGGCGTAGTATATTTTTAGCTTAATGTTTACCGGCAAAAAACTACGGCACCTAGCAACTGCCCCCACTACTTGAGAAAGTTTTTTCGTTAAATAATCAATGTGGTAATTCCATGTCATATATTCAGAGAAGTACACGCCAAGAGTTTTTGTTGATGTACTATTTCAATTGACGCGTTTCCAATCACTAGGTGATTTGTAATATTTACTAATTTATTAACGGGTCTAAATATAATTGCTTTTGACTTTAACGTGTTAATTTTTAATCCATTGACATCTGACCAAAAGAAAAATTTTTCTAAAACGAAATTTGCCCTTCCTATAAGCTCATCAACATCACTACCGGAAAAAAAGAAGACTCGTATCATCTGCATAAATTATAAATTGAGCTTGATCAGTAATGTTTACTACATCGTTTATATAAGCATTAAATAATAAAGGTCCCAATATACTGCCCTGTGGGACGCCACAAACAATGTTCGAGAACGATGAGCGATGACCGTCAATAGACACACTTTGCTGGCGATTCTCTAGGTATGATTTAAGCAATTCGAATGATATGCCGCGAACCCCATATTTATAAAGCTTAGAAAGTAGCGTTATGTGATTGAGGTAACCAAAAGCTTTACTATAGTCGACGAAAACAGCAAGTGTGAGCAGTCGTTTTTCAATATTTTCAAGTATAATTTCTTTCTGTAGTAACAATGCCGTTTCAGTAGATTTACCTTTTTGAAAGCCAAATTGATACTCTGTTTGTATAGAATGTTTTACAAAAAAATGTTCAATACGTTTAAATATAATTTTTCTAGCCCCTTGGAGAAAATAGGAAGAATAGAAATTGGTCTATAATTACTCAACATGTCCTTTAAAAATGTTTGAGATTTTAGCTAGTTTCATATTTTCAGGAAACTTACCTGAAGTTAAAGACAAATTGAATATATATGTTAAGCATGGTGAGATTATATCTATAACAAATTTAATAGGTTTTATCTGCAAATCATCGATATCACAGCTCTTACTATTTTTTAGCCCAATAAAAGTATTAAATATTTCTGTTTCGTCTGTCGGTTTTAGAAACAAACTGCCATCGATTTCGTGAACAAATGATAGAGCACTGTCACTGTGCGGTCTGGGTGTTATATTTACAAAATAGTCGTTAAAAAGTTTTGCCAGAGAGACTCCAGACACAGTTTGGCCATCTACAATTAGGTCACCTATTTGTTTTGAGATTGTCCCGCGGATCAGAGCTTCATTAACTTTTTTCCACATAATATCAGGTCGCTGTTTGTCAACGTCATTAAACATTTCTTTGTAGTACACAGATTTCGCTTTTCGCAATTCAGCGGTTAACTCGTTTCGAAATTTCTTAAAGATGACTAGTTTGTTTAAATCCCGTGACCTTAAAAACGCCTTATATAGACGGTCCTTTTTTTGGCATCATTTTGATATGGACTGGGGTAACCCAAGGTTTTCTAATTTTCTTTGATACAGTAACCGTTACTTTCGGAAAGTGCAAATCATAAAGCATCTTGAATGTTTGAATAAATTGATTGTATGCATTGTTTACATCTAGGAGGGAATAAAGAAAGTCCCAATCTTGGCTTATTACGGCATTACGAAATGCAAGAATATTAGAATTTGAAATGTTCTGAAATGTTATTGTATTTTTATTTTTATTTACCTGTTTCTTGAAATCGTGATTATAAAAAGACAGAAATATTGGATTGTGGTCACTGATATCACAACTTACTGTGCCAGCAACTTTAACGTCTGTATTAGCATTAGTGATAAAAAGGTCAATGGAATTAGAAGTAGATAGGGTTACTCTAGTCGGAGATGTGATGACATTTCTAAATCCGGCGGAGTTTAGTGTAGTCGTGAGTAGTAAAGTTTGAACCGAATTTTCAAGTATATTGACGTTAAAGTCACCCCCCAGAATTAAATTATACTTATTTACTGACACAAATTCTAAGAATTGCTCAAGAAAGGAAACAAAGTTTTCAAAGTTTGCTGCTGGCGGGCGATATAAAACAGAAAATATATTTTTTCCTTGTCTTATGGTTAATATCTCGTAGTCGCTTGTGATTTTTGAATAACTATCCAGTAGCTCCGCATGAATGTTATGTTTGAGGTAAATTGACACACCACCACCACGCTTATTACTACGACGTAAAAAGTAATGTTCGTAACCATCTAAATTAAGCATATCAGCGTCTTGCTGATACCATGTTTCAGTAAACATAATAGTATCAAATGATGTCTGAATTTCATTGAAAAGTGAAAAAAGTTGATCAAATTTATTTTTTATAGACCGTGCATTCAAGTGAAAGACCGTTGTAACAGATGGGTGTGTAAGGTGCTTACTAATTTCGCTAGGCAAAACATATTCCACGTACTCCATCAAAAAAAAAAAAAAAGAAGAATATGCCACAGAGGCGCTGATTACGTTAACTAATCTTAACAAGGTCAGCTTCGCTAGCGATGGTGATGACAGGTGCATGTTCAGCTTTACGAGCGAGGATTTTGCCATTTTGTACCCAGACAAATTTCCAATTGCATTGCCGCTTCTTTGTTACCGCCATTCCAAGGATTCGTTTGAGAGTTGCGCAAAGATGTTCATTCACAAAGATGGGTTCTTGCGAAGGAACGCCTAGGTCCGAGTTTATAAGGCGCTTCTTTTTTGATTTTTCGAGCACCGCGTCACGTTTTTTTCGGTTCATGAACTGCACAATGATGTTGGCCTTTTCGGCGTCTCGAGTCGGTACGCGATGACATGCGGCGATATCAGCACACGTGATCGGCTCGCCGATCGTACCCCCCCAGTTTATCAAGCATATCGTAAAGGTTTTCCTGATTGCGCTTCTCGACTCCCTTTATCTCAATGTTTCCGTTCCTAGAATACTGTTCGCAATGTGTTAACCGTTCCTGACATTTCTTCAATTCTTCCTCCATTGCATCACACTTTAGGCAAAGATTTGCGTAGTCCTTTTTCAGATTTGCGTTTTCCCTCATGGCGGTTTGAAAGTTCCCCCTGATTTCTTCAAACGTGGTATTCATGAAGGTCATGCTCTCTTGCACACCTTTCAACTCTGTTCGTATTACACGAATATCTGTCCGTATGTCTCTTTCCAAAGATTCACGTAAATTCTTAAATTCTTGACGAAATTCCTCTTTGAAGTCATTCAATATTTTTACGAAATCCTTCGCCATTCAAATAAACAAAGCAGCAATCGAAGGACAGGGAGTGAAGAACGCACTTTAAAAAACGTTCACAAGAAAATGATGCAGTGAAAGTTTGGCAGCGGCGACGTAAGACCTTGCTGAAGTTTGCAAGTAAAAAGAAAAGTGCACAAACCTGCAAAACAGCTGGTTGTAATCGCTGCTCTTATCCGTCGCCGCTGCCAAGTGTCAGCATACGATAAGGCAGTCTTCTTTTGTAGTGCAGCGCAGGCGACACTGGACGGTCTTGACCAATGGCTGTTGATCCTATTCGATGCTTCGTCACGCTGCTGTCTGATGGTTCCGTAGCAACTGAATGCCAAACAGAAATTATTTTCACTCTAATTCGTATAATGAAAGTTCCTTATTTGTATAGATACCGCCAAAGTGCTATGCATAAACAACATGAGAAATCGCCATCTTTAAAATTTAGCTAAGCAAAAAAAAAAAAGCATTCATATGCAACAAGAAGTATGGAAGCTTGGGAAGTACCATTGGTTAGGATACATTATGGCCATCTTAAATGAAATACATTGTTCCGATCATTCTCAACCTGTTGAGTGCAATAAATATTGAAATTGAGAACACATTGGTAAGCAGCTAACGGGATATGATTATTTTAACCAGATCGTCGAATTGGAACGGGAACCCGTGGTGTCCAAGTTTCTGTCTATCTCTTTTTTGCGCATACATATAGAGTGCATACATTTCTATTCTAATACTTCACCGTTGTGTTTCCTTGGTTACTTGCAAATGGATAGGACATTCTTCATACGTGCTCTGCTGCCGTTATGTTATTGGGGCTTGACACAAGTCAAGCTGTATTTGACAGCTTAGCCCACTTTTTCCCACCAACATTGATTTTGTTGGAAAAAATAAAATCATTAATATTATTAGCAGTAGTAATGGTAGTTGTGGTAGTAGTAATAGTAGAAGTAGTAGTAGTAGCAGTAGTAGTAGTAGTAGTAGTAGTAGTAGTAGTAGTAGTAGTTTTTTTTACATTTGGAAGTCTAAACTCCGATTCGTGTTAGTGCTTATATTTTCTTAGACGATATCGGAGATATTTCTTGTATAATTTTATAAGCATGTATATGCATGTTTGGGTTTAGAGTGGCAATGCTTTGCTATGCTTGATTTTTCAATTTTAGGGTGGAGTGTAGACACAAGCCACTTATTGTCTTTGATGTGCCCGTGATCTTAAATATACCTTATGTCGTTGCCAATAATATTATTATTATTATCATTATTATTATTATTAGTATTATTATTATTACAGCGAAGCAGTTTATGGCTAAGTTCCCGTAGATTTGTCGTGTGCGGCAACACAAATGACTTACCAGCTTCGTGACGTCATGTGACATCGCGACTTCATGTCCCGTGACGTCAATTTCCTCGCTAAATTTAGCGGGCTCACGTGTACACTTAGCGAGGTCACGTGAGGTCAGCCTCACGTAACCTCAACACCAATGCAGTTTTCTCACTAAATTTAGCGGGAAAATTGACGTCACGTTACACGAAGTCGTGACATCCCATGACGTCCCTACGTCGTGACGTTATTTCTTTTACTATGGGGATGAGTTGAGCTAGTTGGTTATGATACATTACGGGTGGAATCAGCTGAACAATGAAGGAAGGAGAAACAGAAAAGACAACCGATCGCTGGACTACCAACTATTTTAATAAATCGTCCTCCTCTTCCACTAGCTCTTATGCGTATCCATTTCTTTTTTTTTTAATCGTGTTGTTTTTTTTTCCTTTTATTTATACAGAGCAGGGAGGGTGCCCTGCCGAAAGAGTTTTTCTTGAGATTGCAGGGTTATTGAGGCGGAGCTCACACAGTTATCTTCTTCGTTGTATATAGCCAAGGCCTCCAACATCTCCCTTGAAAGCTGGGTTTTATGGTGCCTTATGATGCCGGCTTGCTCAAGCCTTGGTTTGTCTTTGCAAGTTCGACAATGTGCAGAGAGGTGTCATGGTCCCGCGAGATTTTTCATGTTGGCCACATGTTCACGCGCACGGTCGTTTACGCATGTCCCGGTCTGTCCAATATACCAGCATCCACATGTTAACGTTATGCTGTAAATGACTCCTTTTTGGCACGGAACGTATTTTGTCCCGTGTCTGGTGTCACACATATCTTTCTTGTGGGTTTCTGCCTGATTGATCCTGCGGCATAAGGAATAAGCCTGATTGGGTGCCGAGCACACAACTTTGACGTTTTGTCGGTTCGCCGTTATACCGACGCTGCTATATTGGACAGACCGGGAGATGCATTAACGACCGTGCACGTAAACATGTGACCAACATGAAAAATCTCGCGGGACCATGACACCTCGCTGCCCATTGTCTAACTTGCAAATGCAAACCAAAGCTTGAGCAAGCCCACATCATAGGGCACCATAAAACCTAGCTTTCAAGGGAGATGTTGGAGGCCTTGGCTGTAGACAACAAAGAAGACAACTGTGTGAGCTCCGCCTCAATAATCCTGCATCCTCAAGAAAAGCCCTTTCTGCAGGGCGCCCTCCCTGCTCAGTATAAATTTAAAAAAACAGGATTAAAAAAAAAAGCAAATGGATGCACACAAGAACTAGTAGAAGTAGAGGACGATTTATTAAATAGTTGGTAGTCCAGCGATCGGTTGTCTTTTCTGTTTGTCCTTCCTTCATTGTTCAGCTGGTTCCACCCGTAAAGTTAGTTTTGTTGCCGCACAAAAAATCTACGGGACTCTAGCCATAAATTTGTCGGGGAAATTTTTCCGCTATATTTAGCGGGGAAATTGACGTCACGTTACCTCAACACCAATTCAGTTTCCCCGCTAAATTTAGCGGGAAGAATGACGCCATGGCTTTGTGTCACGTGACTTCAATTTCCCCGCTAAAATTAGCGGGGAAATTGACGTCGCGTGACTTCAACAGCAATTCAGTTTCCCCGCTAAATTTTGCACGGAAAATGCCGTCACGACTTCGTGTCACGTCACCCATGAACAAATTCAGCGGCAGAAGGAGAGGAAGAGGAAAGGAGGAGGAGGAGTAACGCCCCTCTATCCTGGAAAAAGTGGCGCCATTCACGGTGTAGAAATGCTGGAGACACGTGCCGCGCGCTACTTCTGGGAAGAACATGGCGTATTAAATCTAGCTCAGGGCTGCGCTGTGCCGCCATGATCTTCCCAAGGCTGCACGCTGCACGTGCCTCGTGCATCGACCCACTTTGCGCTACTTTTAAAATATGAAGGGACTTTAAAGGGGCCATGAAACGAATTTTGGGTTGGGATGAATGATTTTAAATTGGGACTTTACTAATCGCATATCGTTTAGTTGGCCAAAAGAAAGAGGCTAGAAAGTCAAAGGCCAGCTTTTCGGTACGAACATTTGAAAATATAGCGGACTATTTTGTACCTTCTTGCCTTCGAAAGCTCTCCGCCTTTTCACTATGATACATCCGCGGTTCCAAAAGCGCGTCACCGGCGCCAAACTGACGTCAGCAGAGCCCAGCTCACGCATTGGACACGAGAACTGCGTCACTCGGACGTATGCGCTCGTCAACAATCAATCCGTCGACGAATATTTGGATTCGCGTTCGTGGCCAATGAGTGCCCTGACGGAACTTATTGTCATTGGGGAATGACAAGTTCTATGGTGTGCATAAAAAGCACGGTGGAAGCTAGGAGTCATCGCACCGGTGCCGACGGAATGTCACGACCACGTGATTTCACAATTCGCATTTGAGTTGAGGATTAAAGCTAAGGAGGAAGAAGTAGGAAAATCGTTTCATGACCCCTTTAAGGAGGAGTAGGGAGCCTTCATACATTTTCGCCACGTCTGTCTTACGGTGGTGGCATCTCGGCCATTTCTGCGCCCGGAATGCACGCGCTTCGATCTCGTTCGGAGGGAGCGCTTCGCTCTGCCCGGTGCTTTGGCGCCAATTTAAGGCCCATTCGGCACACGCAGGCAGTTTTCAATACAACAATGAGTGTCTTCACCCTAAGGAGGAGTAGAGTTCCTGTATAGGCTCCCTACGGGAGCCAGAGTTGCGCGTTTGATTCCACGTGCCGCGTGCCGCCCTCGCCGATATTCGACGAGATCCGATCACGTGAGGAGCCGTATCAAGTGTCGTGCAGCAAAGTAGACGTTGCACGGGCCCCGGCGTGCGTTCCCCGGCTTTTGAGCGCGCCGCGCGCCTCGAACGCGCGGCGCTGCTATTCGCCGAATTCAGTCACGTGAGGAGCTGAATCCACATGCCATGCATGAACGCGCAACTCTGGCTCCCGTAGGGAGCCTATACAGGAACTCTAAGACACGCGTGACGGGACTGCCACCCGGCGGAAGGAAAGGAAACTGGGCACGAAAGCGCTTGGAACGACGACAAACAGAGGGCGGTGCGATTCCCTCCTCCTTAGAGTTCCTGTATAGGCTCCCTACGGGAGCCAGAGTTGCGCGTTCATGCATGGCATGTGGATTCAGCTCCTCACGTGACTGAATTCGGCGAATAGCAGCGCCGCGCGTTCGAGGCGCGCGGCGCGCTCAAAAGCCGGGGAACGCACGCCGGGGCCCGTGCAACGTCTACTTTGCTGCACGACACTTGATACGGCTCCTCACGTGATCGGATCTCGTCGAATATCGGCGAGGGCGGCACGCGGCACGTGGAATCAAACGCGCAACTCTGGCTCCCGTAGGGAGCCTATAGACCTTTTCCACTTACTCTCGCCCCCGACCGCCAAGTAGGCATATCTGGTATGGGCGACGAAAAAATATTAAAACGTTTCAACATGCAAGTAGTAAAAAAATGGAGGGGAGAGAAAACGAGAATGGGTGACGGTGACGCTTTTCTCCTAAATGCATTCTATTGGCGTGGCGACGGCAAAACAATGTTTTTGCCCATACTGGAAGTGACGACAATTCAAGATGACGGCGCCCTTGAAAAAGGGGTCTATAGACGATTGCAAGCTGGGCGACTGGCCGCCGTCATGTCTCTGCTCGAGCAGGCACGCCCGTGCGATTACGAGCTTGCCAAAGCTACGTTCACCCGCGCGTTGCACGCGCTTGCACGCATGGGGCACCAGTTGTGGCGCCATGCTTGCAATTGTCTATACAGGAACTCTAGCGTGTCTATAGACCTTTCCAAGAAAGAGCCTATGGCCGGTGCCATTTCCAGTGTTCGTGCGTATGGCGCGTGCTTTGCTCGTTTTCCGGAGCGACGCACACGCGCGTGCTGAGCTGTGGAGATCGCACGCTGGGCTGTGGATTTGTAAACATTGGAAAGGTCTATACTCGGCGAAAACTTTTCTTGGCAATGCTGCCAAAGCTACAGAGCCGAAGCATGCTGTCTCCTTACGCAGCTGAACACAGTCCCCGGGTCTAAACTGTGTTTGGGCTGTAACGTAAATTATAATCTTAATATTCTTTATTTGAATAATAATTGTCACATCACTATGAATCTTAAACAATAAAAATATAACAATAAAATTAGTTTTCTAGTGACTAAAGATCTGGTAGTAGGTAACAAGAGGAAAAGGAGGTAGAGGAGCACAGAACCACGAGATCATGAACGGCACGACAGGGAACGATAAACCGACACCATCGAAACGGACGTGCCCGAGATCTCTTCCTTAACAGATGGCATCTGCTCTGAGCCAGGATATGCCCCCTAGAAACGGTTTCATAGACACTAACGAGCTGTAGAGAGTGCTTGCCTTGAATGGTGACAACGAAACTAAAACTGAAAACGAAACCAAAACGGACGTAATGAAAGCCCGGATGCTTGACGGAGTGATACATGTGCAGGAGCTCCGCCCCCCCTAGCATTCCCTTCATTGCCAAGAAACGTTGTCGCCGAGTATAGTTTCCTCCGGCTCCTCAGGGCGGCGATAGACCTGGACATGTGTGTGTATGTACCATTCGTCACGATGATTACCGACCAAGACAATAAATGTGTTCGCACCTTCGTTCAAAACTATCTGACGTCTGTGTCATGTGCTTAACAGCTTCCCTGGTCATCCACCTTCAGGGAGTGGAATGGCTCATCAATTTTATTATAATTATTAATATTATTAATATTATCATTATTGCTAGTATTGATGAATTGAATTGATGGTCATTCATCAATTCTTCTCCTTCACGTTTTGTAGTATATTCCTTTCTAATCAGCCTGACTTCATGACCGGCAGATCGACACCTACCAATCTCGTATCTTTTACGGGTGCTGCATCTGAAGTAGTTTGTAATACAGGCTAGCTTGACGTTTCTGATTTCTACCTGAGTAAAGCCTTAGACATTGTCAACCACAACATTCTCTTATACAAGCTTTCCTCCTATGGAGTACGAGGTTCGGTATACAATTTGTTAAAAAGCTAAGTTAAAAAGCGTACGTCCGTGCGAACAATACTACCTCGTCCTTGTACAAGCTAAGCTCTGGAGTGCCTCAGGGATCTGTCTTGGGTCCCATCCTTTTTAAGATAAATGCATGGATGGATGGATGGTACTGGCTATACACTTTGTAGCGGGCGGTAGCTTGCGCCACCTAGCCTAAGTCTAAGGGCCGGTTGCACCAACGCCGCTTACCTTAACCCAAAGCGGCTCTTTCCTAAGTCGGCTTAGCGCCCTAAACCGAGCTCGGATAAGCACGGGTTTAAATTCCGGTTGCACCAACGTTAGCCCGGCTTTACAGACGCGCCCCCCGCTAAACGCTGGATTTGCCTAGGGAATGTAGCTACAAACAGAGCGAACTAGGGAACGCTCAGACGGACGAATACGATTGGCGGAGAGGAATCTCGTGATGTAAACAAAAAATCTGCTGTAGTAGCCGTCGTCTGCTTTTCGCTGTATTTCTTCGGTGAGTAACGAATTAAAGGTCTCCAAATTCAATCATTTTTTTCGCTTAACGTTCAAAAACAGGAGTCAACGTTTTAAATAAACACGAATGCTCTTTACATCTGTGATTGTGTGTTTAATATCGGTTGATAACAGAATATTTTGACAGTGACAGTAGTTTGCGTGCTCACATTTTGAAATAAAGGAGCCATCGGGGACCCCATATCTCACCGAACGCGAGAAGGACGCTCTACTCGCTACATCGCTGAAGACAAAACATCCACTAGAATAAGTAGGCAGGTAAGATGACTACTAAAATCAAGTCATGCCTGAGACCGATGAAGTTCAAAACAGTGACGAACTCGCCACGGCAGCTGCGAAAATGCCCGAAATCGTCGAATATAAGTCGTCGAGTTGTCGTTGCCACGAATGAAAGATATAAAGCAAAATATTCCTAAAAAGCGCGATCACCAGAAAAGTCACGGTTATGGAACGATACAGTTTTCTGAAGCCAAGATTCTACTCGCGAGACAAGGAAAATTCACTGAAGATTGTCTCGAAACTCAGAAAACGAAAGAAATTTACTTTTCGCTGTTTTATAATTTAAAAGCGCCGCAATCTGATGCAAACGGCAGAAGTGTCGACAATCAGCTGATCGCCGAGATCATGTATAGCCACTATTCAACGCGCTGATCGGATTGAAGGATATGCGTTGCAAGTAGAAATAAACAAGCTGGTAAATAACAATACGTTACAGTTATGCGAAAATCAGTAAGGTATACATACGAATAAGCTCGTCGACAGAATAACCAACCGGAAGACAGACGTGAGCCCCACAGCTCCGTTCGTATCTCGGTTAGGGCTAACACGCACTGAGAGTGGAGAGCCAACTTGAAAACAGGGGTCGATAAACACTTCACGCGACAATATTTTGCATCCTTGTCACAATCGAAGGTCATTCTGTCGAGGCTCTCACGCTGTTGTAGCCTAAAACACTTTGTACAACCAATTTCGTCCACCGCGTCGACCGCCACAAACCAGCGGCCATGTTTTAAATCCAGGATTAAGAAACAACCAAAAGCAAAGCGCCCAATGTTGAGCGCTTAAGACAAGCGTAGTTTAGTGCTAGGTTTAGCGATAAGCGATTTTGGTGCAACCGAACGAAACCGAAACTTAGCTTAGGTTCCCGGCTAAGCTCCGCTTTGCGATAAGCAGCGTTGGTGCAACCGGCCCTAAGAAAGACAAACATTTGATTCCTCCCGCCCTTCTAAGCCAATTTTCTGCCCCCTAACCACGACCGGCTTTTTAGGGGCAACCCGCTCACTAAGCGTGTCCCTATGGGAGCGCGCGGGCCAAGAAATATCACGTGAACGGCTTGGAGGGACCGAGTGTTCTGCTTGGCGCCGCCCTAGCTCACCACCAAAAGCGCGGCGGCCACTATGGAAGGGCAATGGGAGCGTGCTGAAATAACGTTGGTTTCGGATGACTTCTGTCGCATTTAATAGGCAGGCGCTGATGCTAGCACATAGTGTGTATAGAATAGGGTAAAATGAGTCACTATATTATAGTTTTCCCGAGCGGAATAGTTAGTATTGTGAGCTAAGCATCTATAGGGTGTACGAGTTGTACAGGATGGTGCATCCAGTCCGCCTGCTGGAGCCCACTCCCATGATGGGAATAAAATATCGAGTTAGATGCTCCGCAGGTGGGCCGTGACGCTCTTGGTGAATGTTCGAAGTGAGACACTGTCGATTGGTGGTGAACTGGTGACTGGCGGGGGGACCTCCGAAGTTGCACTGCACGTGGTGCGAAGGAGTTCTAGTGACGAAGCGTACGGGTTAAAAGGGGCTGCAGTCCACCAGTGCGAGAACGCCGCAGGGAGGAGGCAAAAGGAAGCGAGGAGTCCGGTAGCAGAAAAGTGGCTAGGGGCCCCGTGGTCGTTAAGGACGATGTTGAAGCGGGTACCTTCCGACTGAACGGAGGAGGTGCAGTGCTCGATAGGATGGTGTTCGGGGGCCACGTTGGCGCCATAACAAGGCAGGAAGCGCGACGTTGCACCGACTCGAGGGAGGCAACAAGTTGCCTGGTTGCCGAATCCTACACCGAGCAGCAAAACTCTAGGATGGGCAACACCAGTGCTGTGAACAGCAATCAGGGCACATCGCGACTGGCTCTTTTTGTGGACCGAATGACGAAGCCAAGTAGTCACCTTTCACCCGGACACGACGTTTTGGACGTAGTGATAGATATCGAAATGCTGGTCGATAATGACACCCAGGAGGTGGATATGCGTTGTTCTTGGGATCTTCACTCGGTTCAGGAAAAATGTTGGAGGGGTCGAAGGTTGGCGCGAGGCAGTGATGTGCATGGTAGCGCATATGGTTTAAGTTTAGGGGAAGTTTTTTTATCTTTTGACCAAAGAAGAGCGATCTAGAGCAGCTTGTAGCGCTTTACCGAACGCGCAATCGCAATAACGACGAGAAAAGTCCTTAAAATACAGCCGATTATCGTCAAAACGTCGCCGGTCGGGGAGCGGACACACATAGATAGGCACGCGAAAGCGTCTGCTAGTGTGGTGAGCTACGGCGCCTGTAAATGCGGTGGCGGTTCAGCGAACTAGGGAAAGTACTAAATAAGCAAAAGCAAATGCGGCGCGCTCGCGCCGCCTCGGGTGACCTGGTCGCCCCTATAAAGCCGGTCGTGCCCCTAACTATCACCAGGTAGTGTGGGGTATCACCAGGATGGCCTTTGGGGGATCGGGCGAAAAAACTTAAAACATCTCCCCCCGCCTCTTCCCCCCGGCGAGGGAGTCGCCAATTTTCCTCTGGTCAGACCTTGTCGGTGTAACCCCTGCAAACGATGATGTCTCTCAGGTTATATCAAACTTAATTTCTGTAGCGCGCTGATGATAGAAAACTTTACAAAACAATGTCGACCTTAGACGATTTCATTACACTTCAGAATGACGCTCATTCCTTCGGTCATTGGTGTTTAGACAATGACCTCCGTTTGTATGATTCTGAAGCAACAGTACTAACATATTCTCCGAACATTTACGATATATTTTTGCCATATAGTTATCACCAGAGTGGTTCAATCGGCCGTGCGCACGTTAGGTGCCGCATCTCGCATAACGAAGAAATTCAAGATCCCGTCCATTATTTTGTTCACGCTGTACTGTTCCTTAGTATGATCCCAGCTAGACTACGCCTCGCTTGTTTGGAACGGCATTTCCAAAACTAACAGTTTATCAGTCGATCGAGTCCAAAATAAATCTATTTCCATCTTTAAATATCGTTACCTCGAGAAAGCTGCTCCTTGTGTAAACATTGGGGGAAACTCGGAGCTCGTCAACTTCTTGAGCCTGCAGCAGCGCCGGGTGAAGGCAGATCTGTTGTTTTTGTTTAAAGGGACACTGACAGGGTATTTACGCTCGCCAAGGTTTTTATTTGTACATGACATATAAGAGCCCAACTACCCAGAAAACAATTCACGGCTCGAAATTCGTTTTTTTTTTTTTCCGCCCAAAAATCACCGATCGAGAACTGGCCGGTTTGAGTCAGGCTCACTCTCTTCTCCGCGGTCACGAGCCGTTTTCTATGGTTTAGACACAGCCACCAAATATAATCAAAGTCGTTGGTGGTCATCGACGGCACACACATAGTATTAAAAATAGAAAAAAAAATATGATACCCATTTTTTTTTTTGTGGTTTCTAAAGCGCTGCAAATACGTTGATTGGAGAAAAATGAAGCTGCACAGCCACGTGACTTCCGCAAACTTTCTCCTCCTTTATATTTCTTCTTCCTCCGCCGTCCAGTTTCGGTTTCGAGCAGTTGCGTTTTTTGAATATATTAAAAATATGTGTGACGCTGTAGCAAAATATTGACTGGGTAGTCTTCTGACAACATAATAAATCGCCTAATAAAAAAATTAAAAAAAACTTTGGGGGGAATATCAGACCCTGCACGGCTCAATTAACTCTCCCAGCCTTCTGTCCGAAGTGAGCCGTAGAGATCCTCATGTGCTTACATGGCTTCAATCGTCTTTTTATATAACTCGAAATTTTAGCCACTTAAACCCGATCCAAAGATCGGCTGAGTGTTATAACCGCTACTCTGATACAATTGATATTAGGGACTTTTAGCAAACCGTTACCGTGTTCCGCGTACTGCACTACCGGAGGCTTTGAAGCACGCGTTTAAGCGCGCGCCTGGGTAATACCGTGACGGCAGGGTGCGCGCTTAAAAGCATGCTTCAAAGGCTCCGGTAGTGCGGTACGCGGAACACGGTAACGGTTGGCTAAAAGTCCCCATTTTTAACTCATTCGGGAGCACGTTCGGAAAGGCTGTTCGAAACTTCCTCTTGCAAGAAAAGGACTGATCAGTTGAAGAGTTGATGTTTGTCAGTACGATATCCAAGTATTTGCTTTTTGCTCTCAAATCTGGTGATGTCTCTGCTTTGTGCTTCTGATTTTCCTTGTTGGTTTGAGTGTCTTTCGTACTTTTTATCAGACTTGTGGACTACACTCCCCCTTCTGCACTCCTGTGTATGTTTGTTTGTATGTGTTTTTGCTTTTTTTAAAGTGTGCCAGCACTAAGAACGATTGGTTGTTCCTGGACACTATATTAAACACTGATTCATTGATTGATTGAGTATTATTATCATCATCATCAATGTCATTATTATTATTATTATTATTATTATTATTATTATTATTATTATTATTATTATTATTATTATTATTATTATGTAAAAGTGTAGCTTACCGCACAGAACACTCATCGAGTGATAACTTGTTCGCCTCGCTCGAATTACCTTTGTTCTTTTCTTTATTCATACAAACCGTCATCTGGAAACACTACTGGGAGAGCAAGTTTAAAATCACATTACCGCCCACTTCGTGAGCTTCGAGCGGTTCCCCGTTTTCAAATCCCAAGAGCAAGAACTCGTTATGGTGAAAGTGTGCGCGTATTTTATATGCCAACCGTTTTCAAAACTATTCCGCATTCGTTGCTTTCCATGACTTCAATCAAAACACTAAAGAGAAGTCTTAGATCTGTGTTTTCAGATGTGTTGCGACAGCGATTTTGATCACAGTGGCAAGCCTGCCTCTACAGTTACTTTCACTTGTTTATTGTCATTTTTGCAGAAGAGCATATCCAATAACGTCAAAGGATTCGAGATTTCAAATGAACTAACTTTCTTTTTTTTTCTTTTTTGGTCCTTGTACTGTTTGATTGTTTTCTGGTGAACACTCGAATTTCTACTTTTTTCCTGTCAAACTGTAACTGTGTGTTTTTTTCACCGAAAAGTAACTATTTACGTAAGACTTCTCCAAACTTTGATGCCAGTATCGGAGTAGTATGTTAGCATGCGTGTAAGATTTGTCTCACAAGACTAGGCAGTGAACATATGCGTGCGTGCGTGTGTGCGTGCGTGCGTGCGTGCGTGCGTGCGTGCGTGCGTGCGTGTGTGTGTGTGTGTGTGTGTGTGTGTGTGCGTGCGCGCTTGTGTGTGTGCGTGCGTGCGTGCGTGCGTGCGTGCGTGCGTGCGTGCGTGCGTGCGTGCGTGCGTGCGTGCGTGCGTGCGTGCGTGCGTGCGTGCGTGCGTGCGTGAGGTTTTCTTCTCCCATACGGATGCGAATTCAACTCGTCCACATCTCCGACAAGCATTCTTTTTTTTTTTCAAACAGACGCTGTGCATCTGGTTATGTGCGTGCGAGTTTATGTTTTTTCTACTTAATTTATTGATTTATTTGAAATATCGTCGGTCCTACACAGGACCAAGATAGGAGTGGATATGCACAATACAAAAAATACGCCCGCTCAAAATGCACAGATCAGTAACACGTATTCAACTCAACGATGAAATGACAACTCTAGGTACTGCTGGCAGAAATCTCTGAAACAAGGGAACTAAACTCTTCTCGAGTTCCAGCGGTCACGACATGTGCCGGGAGCTTGTTCCATTCTCGCACTGTTTGCAAAAAGAACGACTACCTAAAACAGTCCTTGGAAAACTTCCGCTCTTCCACATACCGAGTATGCTTGCTGCGGGTTATAGGCGATATGCCCTAATTAGTATACTGTTGCTTATTTACTAGAACCGGGTTATTCAATATGTTGTGAAAAAGGTTAAGCCGCTTCTGCTTTCTCCGCACTTGAAGGACGGGTAGATTTGCCCTATTATAAAGGGGTGACACAGAGTCCAGCCGTCTATAGCGAGAGAAAACAAAGCGTAACACACGCCGTTGAACTTGCTCCAGATTTGATAGGAGATATTTAACATGCGGGTGCCAGACTTTACATGCGTATTCTAATAAAGGCCTTATTAGCATCTTGTGTGCTGTGAGTCTTCTTTCTGAGGAAGCGAGGTTAAGGGAGTGCCTGATGTATGCTAGCCTTTTATTAGCTTCTCCGAGTATATTGCTAATGTTCGGTGTACAGCTTAGGATTGAAGCTTTGGTAAGACCAAGGTATCTGAACTCTGACACTCGGCTTAGTGCTTTGCCGTAAAGCATATACACATATTCTAACGGCAGTCGTTTATGAGTGATCGTCATATATACCGCCTTGTCTACGTTTAACGACATTTCCCACTTAACACACCATTCATTTATCTGAGACGAATATTCGTTTAGCATAATTTGATCAGTAACGGACTTTACTTCAGTATAAATTGCACAATCGTCGGTATATAATCTGGCTTTTACAGGGGAATCTTTGATAAAGTTCTTAACACAAACCAAAAACAGCAGGGGACCCAGCACAGAACCCTGTGGAACATCCGAGTTCACATCACATTCATCCAAGCTAACCTCGTGATTTAACTCGCCTTTAACTTTGCTAATAACTGCACACTGTTTCATTATGGGACTAACATTTGATTGCTGTAAACATTCTGCTTCTTTCATTGCTTTGCATTATGCAATTTCTTTCCGCCATAATGCTGGACCTGGTCTTACAAGCCCTAGCTGGCTTTGACCAGTCCGACAAGAACTCTGCTGTTTCCGCATGCCGTTATTTATATATTATTATTACTATTAATATTATTCCCGCGTGTTCTGAAAAATACATTCCGAAGACCCGGGCCCCGCTTACCATCTTCTGAAAGAGTGAAATAGAATGTATCATCGGCAAATTTAACATATTTTCAAGCATGCAGCTTCCTTACACTTAGTAAGCATGCCTGAAAATATGTTAAATTAAAATAACGTAAAATTACAACAAATGCTGAATTTGGACAGCCACTTCAAGATCCGACAGGTCGTTCCCGCATCGGCGCAAGGGAATCAAAGGGCGCTATGAAGTGCACGCCCCACTGCGTGGTTGCCCGAACTCACCTGCAGAGCGCCAATGGAAGGGAGCGGCCTTCGGCTGGTGCCAAGCAAGAAGGCGTACAGGTCGCGGCAGCCGGAATGCACCCACTGAATCCCGACCGAGATCAAGCTGCACGCAAGCGCCGCGCGTCCCATCGTCCCCACGGGTCGTTTATCCCCAGACTTCTTCCCTAGTATTTCCCTACTCGCTCCGCGAGTCTTTTTCTTTCGGAAATGAAGCGAAAGCAATACGGTACGAGAAGCAGCGGTTCTAGTTTCTGGAAAACTCTATTTTTTTTTTGTGATGCCACGTGAACGTTTGTTTTCATCAGTGTCGAATAAACCATGAAACATTGCTGGGTTCTATACACCGTTCTAGTATTATCCAGTAGACAAGAATAAAGCGATCCCCTCCTTCAGCTTAGACAAGGGGTCTTCTTTAATTTGTCGCCTTCTCAAAGCCCCTAAACTTGACATGCAATAACATGCATAGCCTAGCTTATTCAGCACCCTGTATATCAACACAGCAAGACGAGGTTTGAAATATTAAAATATCTGCACACTGTGTTCTTAACTTAGTATCACTCAAAACCTGGCTAGCATACAGAGTTGGCAGTTTGTGCCAAATTATAAAAAGAGCATTCGCAGAATTTGGTACTGATATGAAAAATAAATTGACCATTTGTTATAGTTACGAACGTTGCTTACAATGGTTGTTATAGATCAGTTGCTTAAATTAGGTTTGTGCTTTTATTCAAACTGAGCAAGTACTTCCGACGTATACTATCCGAGCATTATAAGCATAAATAGCCCGCTATGTTTTCTTTAATTATTTTTTCAGCTTTTGAAGAATTTCGGGATCAAACCAAGGCTGGAGAACGAAGTTTAAATCTCGGTCCCCGAACTGCGAGAAATATCTAGACATAATCAAGCTTCCGGCGACCACTAAGGTCATGGGCGAGTGTTGCAGCTGATATTAGTGACTTAACACATTTGAAATTGACCAACACATCCGAATAAGCCTCTGCGGTATTTTAAATAAATAAATAAACCTCCAGAAATTGTTTTAAGGAAATGGATTGGCTAGATCCAGTGTACCTGCTAGAAATCTGACTACCTAAGTGTGTCTGACGGTTATCTCGCGAAACTGACGGGAAAGGTCTAATGGAACCTAGACACAGCTCTATTTTTAGCCTTTTTACAGTTTTAGAAAAACCAAGTCGTTTGTGCACTTCGTAGTTGTATGCGGCATTGTATTTCTTAGCAAACGGAAAAATGGTTGTATGAAAAACTGATTAGATTTACCTGCATCGATTGATCGTCAGTTTTCGCTAGAGTTTTAGGATATCATTCCGATATTGTAGATAACGAACCGATGCACGCTAAAGGCGACGACGGAGTAGAAAGTATTGTTATTGGCGTCCTCGGAACGATCTGCTAAAACTCTGCTCAAGCTCAAGCTGCTTGTATTGTCGTGGATGTTTGCGGATTACTACTCGACAATCGCATCGACGCCTGCACCGCTTGTATTGTTTTTCGCGTTATTTATTCTACGTTGAGTGGAAACAATGAGTTGTCTGCGTGAAAGAAGTTATTTTCTTTGGATCACCCGCGTGGCTGTTTTCCCGTATTGGGCAAATCACATGAAAGCGAAGCGCAACGAACGCGAGGACCGAAGCAATCAGAATACCGTGGAGGCCGCCATTTTTAAGAAGAAAACAACAAAACCTAAGCCTAAAACTTAGTTCCCCTTTACCTACTGGGAGCGCGCTTTCACAGGCTCAAAAATTAATTGAAGTACTTTAGATTTTTTTTTAATTAGTTCTGAGATCACGTAATTTGAATCGCCCGCATAGAATAGTGTAGCTTTGGTTGTTCTCTATATTAGTATTGACGCGATATCCAGATCACATGTTCAGCGATTACCGTAGGCTCATTCTACAGCGGGTAAACTGTATAAGATTAACCGTGGGCACCACCTTCTGCCCCGCAGGACTGTACAAACTATACACTAGCGGCCTCTACGGAGTTCACTCAAGCTCGTTGAGGCAAACACACGTGAGAGTTTAGAGCGAAACTTGAGCAATCTGTTTGTTCCCTTCTTCTCCGTTCGTATCCGGTGTTAATTATGAATATTTTCATTCTGTTCCGTCAGTGTCTTTGGGAAGAATGGCGTAATTTTGAGTACGTGTCCATGCGGATTGTTGTATATATTCACTTTACGAGTTTCCTTTGCGATATTTCCCTTTTCTGTGTTTCCAACAGCTCGTTGGTATCGCAATACAAGGTATATAAACAAGTTTCTTGTGATCTATTTTGATTTCATGAAAAAATAATATACACATAAAACTTATTTGTATAATTTAGCGTTTGTGCCTCGCACGGGAAATTTAAAAGTTGACAAAAAAAGTAGAGGGGGGGTGGATTCGCACTTGCTTCACAACTTGCGCCATCTAGGAACTGCAACGGTCCGTCGTATCCCTAGAACCGCGGTGGCCCGTCCCGGCTCGTCTTCATCGCTCTCCACTTGTCGGCGTCGCGCGTCGTAACGTCGACGAGCGCACGTGCCCGAACGCGTTGGCCGACGCTGACTACGAACGGGATTCTCTTCCAACCTCGCGCCCAACGCGACGTAGCGCATTAGAGCCCAGCGTGCCCAGCACGCGCCGGCGTAGCTCACGACGGAAAAGTAGACCGCACACTCCGCACACCCACGACGGTGGCTTTCTCAGAAGCCCTCGCGCGAGCGCTCCATTCGGGAACCTGGATTCTGGTGGTCGGGGCCGTCTGTCCCAGTCGGAGTGTGTGAGACGCTCATTTCTGCAATCTCAACCTGCTTTTCCTGCCGTTTGACATGTGCTGTTATCGTGTTCCTGCGTTGGTGCGAATATTTAACGTTCGTGCAATCGACTGGGCGAATGTGCGTGAACGTGGACTGCATCGAGGATGCGCTACCCCGAGAAGCTTCGTACGCGAAACACGCCGACGTCGCACGCACGTTGTGCTGGCAAAAGCTGGAAGCCCGAAGTCGCGCCGGAGGCCGTTCCCGAGCACCGTCCAATCACGTGAACGGCGTACCCAGGGAAACATCTGTAATTTAACCGGCTAGAAGTTTTGAACTGATGGGGTAGGGTGTCTCCGTTTGTAAACGATAGTAGCGGTAAGAAAGAAGTCGCTGTGGAATATTGACTGCATCGCTTCCATCAAAGTATCCCGTCGGATTCACCGGAGTCGATTTGACACAACTCCGGCGAATCTGCCAAGCGGCAAGCTTCGACAGACGCGATATTGTGATTTCTTTTTTCCCGCTCAACATTTGCGTGACATTTCGGAGAAAATAAATGATGCTGTGCATTCGTTATCACCATATTTTTTGTTTGTTTTCAAACTGCTAATTACTGCTCCAAATCCCTGGTTCGAAGCATGACCACATGACTCGGACGAACCATATACATCGATTGCAGGATTTGTACTGACCAGGAAATGAAAATACGGTGCGCGAGTCGATCCCGTTGCCGCGTCATTTTGCGCTGGCTCAAGTTGCGTTCGTCGACGTTGGAGTATATATACGAGGGGCGTTCATAAAGTTCGTATTATTGTCACGAAGGAATAGAGATTCAGCAATCAAACTCGAGTAGGAGTTGAGACTATTTCTACATGTTCGCCACCAAGAGTTACCCACTTTTTCTAGCGATGCACCACATGCCGGAGGCCATTGTTATAGAACTCCTCGTCTTGAGCGTTCAGGAATCGCTCCACTTCAGCAATCACTTGGTCGCTGTCCTTGAAATGCTTTCCTCTTATTTTACCACACTAGAAACGTCTGTGCCATTTAACCAAAAGTGTCGTAAACTGGGACGTTGTCCCCGAACAACGCTCCCAGATTGGAATGAATATCCTTGGCATTGCTTTCCTTCAAATGAAAAAAAATGATCACTGCATGTGCTTGGCACCGACGAGCAGTGCCATTTTTGTTTCGTCTCCCTAGCGGCGTTCCAAGCTACTATAGCATGCGATGTTTATACTGTGCGGAAACTAGAGGGACGCGCGCTCATGTTGATGCCTGTTTTGTTCAGTTTCCTTTAATTTTTTGTGCCGATAATACGAACTTTATGAACGCCCCTCGTATATGTATATAAGCAACCCTGTCCGCCGAAGGGTTCCTAATTCTAACGGCGTCAAATTGTGAATCATCACATGCCCACGAAAACAGGTTCTGAAATGTAGTTCGTCCCAGGCAGTGGCAGCTTGGGGGCTACTTGGGATCAGGAACCACTCAACTGATCCGTCGGCGCGCTCGCAGCTCCGTCGGCCGCTTCACTCGGGGAATTGGCCCCGAGAAAGAGCCTGTCCGCGACCTTTGAACAGTTATTGTTAGTAGAGAAATAGACCACGCGCGACTATAACTTTCAAATTTTTGGAATGGTCTCAGCGCGTAGATCGCATCACCACCCTGAAATGGCGATATCAGAAACCTTTTTAAGTGCACCTTCAAGGCGTCGCAAGCGATGTGGGCTTATCGGGACCGCCAACTGGGACCGCCCAGAGCCGTACATAATATTGGGTGAGTCTGGCCAGTAGGTGTGGCGATGAAGGCACTGCAAAGGAGAGAAGTGGAGGAGAGGGAGGGAGAGCGCTGAAGAAGTGGGAGAGGAGGGAGGTAGCAAAGAGGAGACGACCGCCGTTTTGACGTAAACGCTCTCCGTACAGAGCACTGTTGAAGCTACGCGTCGTCTTCCCGACTTCTTTTTCACCCGAATAAAAGTTGGCGGTCAGGGGTCGAGAAAACTACATTGGTTAGCTTCTGAACCTACCGAGGAATAACAGTATATAATTTTTTTGACAGAGCCAGCGATATAAAAGGAAATAACCGAAATTCAGATGCCGATCCCATTCATTCCAGCGGGCAAATGAATGGAAATGTCGGCCCTCCCCGCTCAGCTGGGAGCGCGCGGGAGTTCAGGCGTCTGCGCTCACGCTTCTCACTGAGCGCCGAGGGCTGATTGGCTCACTCGGGAGGAGAGCGTTACGGCGGTGAGATCATAAACTGACCAAACTCTCCCAATATGCCGCCCTGGGACCGCCCAGTGCGACCGCCGATGGATGCTTCCCCGCGGTTCCCTAAACGGCCCCAGTGCATGATATCCTTCCGTTTAGATTATTATAGGAACTCTATGTTCCGGAGGCATGTTGTTGCGAAGTTTTTTTTGCTGCAAACTACGTCGAATGACAACATATTCTCCTAAACACCTCGGTGACCCCGAAACGACTCGCACCCATAAAAAAAGGAGAGCTCAGTGCAATTCGCGGTGCGTGGAGACATCACTGTCCCTGAACGGAGGCAGCCATCTTTGTAATCATTTGAAACCAAAGCGGAAAAAATGACCTCACGATAATAAAAACAAAATAGTCTCTCTGTCGAAATATACTGTTTCTCAAACATTAAAAAATGCCGAATAAAAGACTTCCACGGCACGGAGAAACGATTTTACAACAAATGTTTCACACGCGAATAATCTGTCCAATCCAATGAGAGCCGAGAAATGGAGCCTAGCTATGAGCCCCGTGCGCGACCGAAAGCGTCGCTGTGGTCGGCCTTTCAGGATTGGCCGAACGCTGACTATGACGTCGGAAAGGGGATTTATCATTGACGGAAATAAGAGGAATGAAAGAACTTTCATTTTCACGGTGTTGGCAGTGTTCCTTTAGAGCGCAATGATTTCAAGCTTCCACCATGCTAATAACAAACACCATCGAACTTGTTGTTTGCAAGGTAATGACGTCACAAGGGGAAACCACAGGAGGGCGCCACCAAAACTTCTCGCCGCTAAAAGGAGTATTCACAGAACGCCATATTTGACGGGGGTGTTTAGAGCGCATGCTCAGAACGAGCTCCCATTAATAGGAGACCGTCAATCCTCATGGTGCGGAATGCACGTGGCAAAAAAACTGTCGAAGCTCGTTCTCAGAACACGCTCAGCAGTCGCGCGCTCAGTTACGTCTGCCTGTGGCCGAGTGGGCTAGCGCACACCAGCTCGGAGCACGTGGAGCGAAAGCTCGCGCTGCAGAACCCAGGGATCCTGGGTTCAATCCCCACCCCTGCCCGTTTCGGTCAGGATGAGCATCGTACCGGCGTGCGGTCGTGTATCACTACTGCGTGGTGCACGTTAAAGAGATACTGAATCAAGGAATTTAGTGTCCATAATAAGTGGCGGACGTTCTTTCCACGAGCCAGCAGCCGCCGGTGTGCGCGAGCACACGCAACAAAAATGACGTCAAAAACCTCCATTCGCGGTTAAGGTGACAGTGAGATAAACGGGCTTTGGACCAAAGGAGAATAAAGACAAGTTTTTCATCTACACAGTGGTGTCTGGCGTAAAAGGTAACCGATTAATCGGTCTAACAAGCCCGTATCTTTCACTTGTAGAGATGAAAAGCCTGTCTTTATTCTCTTTTGGCCCGAAGCCCATGCATTTCACTGTCCTCTTAAGCGCTTATGGAGGTCTTTGACGTCATTTTCGTTGCGTGTGCTCGCGCACACCGGCGGTTGCTGGCTCGTGGAAAGAACGTGCGCCACATTCTTTGGTTCAGTATCCCTTTAAGGGCACAGGGTAAGGTAAAATTAAAACAAAATCGATTTTAGTTTTTTTGCAGTTTGAAAAGTTTAGTTCTTTCTGCACATTTTTCACTGTCACAGTGTACTTAGAAAGTTATATTTCGGGCTGAAAATCACTTTTTCCGAAAGCAAGTAGCAGGTGACCACGCCTCCTTTTGGGATACGCTCCCTTTTTATTGATGAATTTTCCCACAAAACAAATTCAACACCAGACCTAAAAGCTTGTCCGGTAACAGATAATCTAAAAAAAAATATCTGGCAACTATTGCATAGCTTTTTTTCAACCAAAACAATCCCGAGACGCTGTACACGTTTTTCCAGTTGTGTACCATGTGTACATTCAAGCGTTTGTGTTTTTGTTACGACAAAATGGTGGAATTGGATGCTGTTCTTTTATTCAATGGTGGTAGCATTGCACAAGCCAATGTTTTGAAGTCCTGTGGATGGAACCCTGCGTGGAACATCATCAAGTGGCTGAGGAAAGTTGACGTCACTCGAATATACTTTACGGACCAAGTGACACGGCAGGTCACAAAAGAGCAAGCAAGGCGATAAGCCTAAGGGCGAAGACATGACTTTAGCAATGCCTTCCAAGCTGGCGGCTATTGAACAAATGACTCCGAGGCTGTTGGTGCCAATAGAAATTTGTTATTCACCAGTTTTTTAACTTTAAACTCAATTATCTCAAAACAGTGTTTTTTAGTACATAGGTACCATTTTTTCCTTAACCTGATATTCTAGAGGGTTGATATTTTATTCCTACCACCTACATGGGTGTTGAAAAACACTGAACGAAAATTAAAAATATAAACTTAGCAGTTTTTGAGTTACCATTTTTTTAATACATGAAAAAAGCTAAAATTTCAGTACTAGAATAAAAAAATTTAGAAAAAAAACTTATTTTAGATTGGTTGAAATAATTCTAGTTCAGTAGATAAAACATAATATTTCGAACAAAATGATATATACATGACAGGAATACTCCTAATAGTCACCGAGAAAAATGTTCCTCAACATGGCCTCAAATGCATGGGGAGTATAGGACTTACCCTGTGCCCTTAAAGACCCCAGGCTAGCGGTTGTACTGCACTGGCTAAATTGCTCATCTACAGCGAGTGACTCGTCGCAACATTAAAAATGTCTGACCAACGACTCGCTGTATAAACATCCACACAACACCCCCCCCCCCCCCCCCCCCCCCCCCCAAATTCCCTATACTCCGTTTGATACTTAGTATACAACGCTCTAAAAGTTACTGGCGCAAGTGGTTGGCTCCATCTGTGGTTTCGTTGGCGCGAGAACCCGTGCACATGTTCTGCGAGATCAAACCCGCTCGCCGGGTTTGATCTTGCAGTCCAAGCCAGCAGCTTTGCTAGCATTGTACACTAAGTACAGAGCGGGCTACCGCCAGCTTAATTGCGACCAATAGCGTAAATATTGCAACAAAAATTATTTTTTCGTGAAAAGAAAAGACGTGTCCCACGCAAGTTTATTAGAAATAATTTAAGTTTTTTTTTTTTTTAAATACTGCATTTCATGCATTATAGGACTTTGGAGATAAAAGTTGCTGCTTACTTTTGAAGATAGCCACACCACTTACTTGGGGAGTCATTTAATTTCAGTAACTGAATTACTGTAATTTGGTTTATTTTTGTAATTTGTAATTGTAATTAATTTCTTTCGGTCAAAGGCAATTGTAATTGTAATTTAATTACTTTCTAGGGTCAGTAATTGCAAAATTTAAAGGCCGAATCGCAATTACTTTTGCAAGACTTTGCAGCGCCGACGGAACGTCTCTGAAAGCCTCAGCGCTTGCACAAGCGGCCTAGCTATTGGTGAAACACTCGCACAGATATATACACGCACTCACACACACGCACAACAGAAATAGAGTCGCATTGTTGTTTCATGGCGTACGCTGCGAGCTGAGAGACAAACCTCGTTGGAGCCTGCCTTGTGGCGCCGCAGCAGAAAACAATAGCGTAAACAGGCCAAAATATTGAAAGAAGCAGCTTCAACTTTTAGCCGAGGTTGGGGATTTTAATTGTCTACAAAGTTATTATTCTCTTTTTGACAGTTTTTGCCGTCCCTCTTCCAGTACTGTCGCATATTTGTTTCTTTGTATTATTTTCAAGTTGATTTCGTATTGGTTTTACTTTGGATATTATTTGCCTGAGCATTTTGAAGACTGACCTCGCACCCGTGATTATTGTCACCATTGAATCGGGAGCCCCAATTTAGTTCTTATATATTTCTAAGCCATTATAATTTCAACGCAATGTAAATGATTTACAATAACATCCAACGTTCGTATGTTAATGTGGTCATATTCGCGCGTTTGGATTGTAGAGTTATATTTACACTATTAATGTATTCAGATATGACTAATTGTCGCAATTTTTATTTGCCTGGCTAACAAAAGTGTGTCAACCCATTTTTACTTTAGCGATGTGGCGTCTTCGAATAAATGAACTAAATTATTATTAATATTCATTGAAAATATAAGAATGTAGGACTTCATTGCCTCAATCTGTCAAGTTCTATCATTAATTTACAAAACTTCACAAAAAGAGATATAGTGCAATACGCGACATTTACACCTCGAGGCTTAAAACGGTGTGGTACCTTTATTCATTCGTCTGTTTCAGACACCAGATGGCGCTCGGCTCGTTACGTAGTTGGACGCGCGACTTCTAGATCGCGCCAGTATCGAAGTGTGAAAAGGCCCACGTTATCCACTGCGTGAAATAGATCCCCGAAACGTGTCGTGTTCTCCCGGCGAAAGAAGTTTCCTCCTCCCTTGCGCGCGCTTGGTATGTCTGTGGTCAGTCAGCTCAGTGTGCATTGCATCGGACGTCAGTGATAATACGCGCGGTGGCCGAGTCCGCTCTCTGCGCCGATTGATTGAAAACACGGTTATTGACTTTATATTGCGTGGAGAGCGCTGCGGAGGTCAGTTAGAAGGAGGATAAAGGATTAGAGAGCGGGGACCAAAGAAGAGGAGAGGAGGAGGGCTACACTTCACGGCTTCAGGGCCTTCGTCGACGAGGGAGGGGGTGGCCGTATCCTCTTGGCTGTAGCCGGAAGGAGCCGGTCCCCCACTGGAGGCGCAGTTGGGTCTCTTATGAAGGTGAGTAGTGCCTTCCAGAGCTCCAAAGCATGCTTGGGGGATATGGTGGTGTCTGGGCATGTCCAGACGTCCAGGGATGCGGGTACTGGGGCGTTTTCGATGAGGTCCAAAGCCCGTTGTCGCGGAATATTATACAAAGGGCCAGACCATATGAGATGGACCAGGTCTACCCTAGAGTTGCAGCTCTTGCAGCGGTTTCGCGTAAGAGCAGGCGGTGTCAGTAGGGTTCCTGCTCTGAATTTGCCGAATCATGACGGCTTTCCTACAAGAGAAATGTTGGGAGGGAATCTTAGGGATGGATAGCGGGTTAGCGGCCATGGAGAGGTAGGCGGTTCGCTGGGCTTTGGTAGAGCGCAAGTCGTGCCAAGGGTTGGCAATTTCCTGGGAGGGGTTGCCTAGAGATCAGGAAGAGGAGGGTCCGTTGGCCAGCGCGGAGAGGAGGTGTGCGCGCGCTAGTCAGTGGGCTTTCTCATTACCGGGAATGCCACCGTGGTCAGGGACCCATCGTAGGATGAATTGATAACCGGACGCTCTCAGAGATGAGACGGCCACCTTGAGCTCGTGTAAGGTAGGTCCGGTATATTTGGTGTACGAGCATATGTGGTGTGCCGCTTGCGAGTCGGTATAAATGATATAAATGCGTCTCGCGCATAGTCCGTGATGGCTTGAAGCTCCGCTTCGGTGCTGAGCGGGGGCGTAGTCGTTGTGTGCAGGTGTCGTGCCTGTGCTTCTGTGTTACAGTTGTACCACGCCGTGGCGTAGACAGTGCATGAGTGATCAGCTTGCAGGTATGCATCGACGTAGATCACGTGGGTGCAGTGGTCAAGCGAGCGAATGTACTTTAAGTGCCGTCTTTTGAAAGGGAGGCGCCTGCCGGTGCTCTGTATCCGCTGGGGTAGAGGAGTCCCGTCGGTGAGGACAATGTGTTCCCACGGCGGGGTCTGTTATGGGAGTTCGGGCAGATCGTACACGGCGTTGCCTAGTTTGGCAAGGATAGACCGGCCGGCTGGTATTGTGCGAATGCGTGCCTCCTGGATGTTGTAGTGCGTGGATACGAGTTCGCTGATATCATTGATGCCCCCGCAACTCTTGAGCGCGTCTAGGTGTGTGTACCTGGGAAGGCCTGTAATGAGTCTTCGGGCCTTGTTGATGAGTGACTGGATGATAGGGAAGACCATAGAGGAGCCGTTAGACGACAAATGCCTGCACGAATTGCCTCATCTCGCGTTTGCGGACACCGCGGGTGCGTGTTGAGATTCGTCGAAGGACGTGTAGGATTTTGTTTACTGATCCTGTCGTTTTTTGGAACCATGTGTTGGCTCTGCAATTTTCGTCAAGGTACATGCCCAGGATGCGAATGGTAGATTTCCTGGTGATGGGTTTGTCTCCGATAGAGAGGCTGCACATGTTCTTCTCGGCTTTCTAGGAGGGAGTACTACGGCCGCCGTGTGTGACTAAGTATTCAGTCTTCTCCGGGGATGTGCTGAGGCCAACTTCGGTTGCAAAACTGTAGATAATGTTTAGGACATTTAGGAGTATGTCTTCCTGCTGGCCGATGGACCCATCTATTACCCAAGCATGATGTCATCAGCATATATTGTATGACTTAGTACAGGCACTGCTTCAAGATGGTGTGGGAGGGTGTGCATCGCCAAGTTGAAAAGAGTCGGTGAAATAACTGACCCCTGCGGTACCCCCCCCCCCCCCCCCCTTTGTTGGGGTCCTTGGTACTAGTGGCTTGGACTACCTGCACTGAAAGCAGCGACCTGCCAGAAACGCGGTGATGAAGTTATATAGTCGCCCTTTTACGCCGGCAGTTCTGGCTTGGGACATGATTGTGTGGTGCGAGACCCCGTCAAATGCCTTTTTGATATCCCACCCTAACGACAGCTTTCGGTTGTGTAAAGTGCGGGTCGAGGACTGCTTCCTTAAGTTGAAGGAGCGCGTCCTGTGTGGAGAACCCCGCTCTGAACCCTATTTGCGTTGGGGCGAGAATACCATTATTTTCCAAGTACCATGTGAGGCGCGTATTGACCATCCTCTCCATCGTTTTACATAGGCAGGATGTCAGTGATATAGGCCGAAGGTTGGCAAGGTTAAGTGGCGGTTTCCCTGGTTTGGAAATCGGTTTCACCAGAGAGAAACGCCATGTGGGTGGAAGCTTGCCTTCCTCCCAGATCCTGTTGATTTCCTCCAACAGAGCTTGTTTGTAGGTATCTGAGAGGTTTCTCAGTTGTGTCGTGGTGATTTGATCTGCCCCAGGTGCACTGTGGATGTTGGCAGTGTTAAGAGCGTGATTCAACTAAAAAGAAGTGAATGGTTGATTGTAGGATTCAAAGTCATCCACGGGGTCGTCCCTTTCATAGGTTGTAGCGATGGGTTGAGAAGTGTGTGGAAAGAATTCAGAAGTGGCGCCTTCGGCTAGCTCCTGTGGGGTTATTGCTTTTTTAAGGGCCACCCGTCTGGCCCCATTGTAGGTCTTGGTTTGTCCGAGAAGGGACCGTAGTATACTCCAAACTCTGGGTGCAGACGTATTCCCGTTAAAGCCTTCACAGCTAGAGTCATCTATCTCTCAGATTCAAGGGCGGTGGTGTAGTCCTTATTGTCTGTTGCGTGATTTTCAACTTGCGTTTGGTAGAGCGTCTGCGCCCAGATTTGCGGTACTTGGCCAATAGGCGCAGCCTGCGATTCCAGACCATTAGAAGACACTTGTCTGGGTCCGGGTGATCATAGGGGACTTGTATTCGACGGGTGGCTTGTTGTCCAGCTAGGTGTGCGATATCGCCGCTGGGAGGTGTCTCCTCCAGCAGCTTTCGGTATTTGTCCCAGTCCATCAAAAACGCTGGTCTCGCAACTGTGCGTGCACCTACCGCGTATCCAAGAGTGCGGCGGATTTTTATCTTGATCACTATAGGGAAATGCTCGCTTCCCATCAGGTATTCGTGAAGGTGCCAGGTGAATCTGCGCGGGTGTGATGCCCAAGTCAGATTAGGGGTCGTGTCCGCCTGGCGAACAGATTGCCCAATCCGTGTGGGGTCATCGGGGGTGCTGATCAAACTGAGGTGGTAGTTTTGGGTATCAGCCATTACTTTCGCGCCCTCTCGGACTGCATTGGTCGTAACCCCATGCTGTGTGCCTTGCGTTAAAGTCTCCACATAGGATTACTTGATCGCGAGGATAGAGCCCATGGAAGTGTTGTATAAAACCGAGGTCAATAAGAGGCTTTTGCGCTTTAGTGCGGTTGTACTCCGAGGTGCGTATAAGGAAAAATTAAAACGGTGTGGTCAGTCGTCAATTGACCCTACACCTTACCATAGTGGTGGTGCTGGTATTCCAGGGTCGGTATTCTTAAGACGTGTAGAGTTTCGCGTTCTGGTGACGATAATTACGAGCGGAAGAAAAGAAGAAGAGGAAGGGAACGAGCGCGTTCCAGATAACGGCGAGCGCGAGAAGAGAAGCAGTGGTGAAAGCCAGGGTCGGGCCGCGGCGCACGGTGACGACCAGAGCTCTGAGGGAGGACCAGCCGCTACGTTCGGCAACGCCTGCAACGAACAACTCCAGGGGGAGTACGAGACACCGGCTTCTGCATCATCACATCAAGCGGCGACGCTCCGCAAGGCACCGAGGGGAAAGACTTGAACTTTAGGCAAGGACGGTAGCGGGAACGGGCTATGAGTGTGTTCCCGTCACTTGAACTGCCTTCAGTGTTTTGCTTTTATTTTTGCTAATTCGTTTCCTATCGTTTCGCTTCTGACACGCTCCTATCTTCCTTCTCGTAAATATATAATTTATTTTTTTTTATTTTCTCATGGATGTCGTTTCTCTCTTTTCCCGATGACGATGACATAAAGCCACGGATGTGGTCTGCCCGGGATCGCTATGAGACGGGTATCCCTCGTAACCCGGGAGTTTTAAGTACTGGGCCATTTACATCTTGAAGTGGGAGTATGGATCGTCCTTGTGTGGTGCCGTCACAATGAAACTGTGCTACTACGTCGGCCTTTGTTCTTCGAAGTGTTCGACGATTCGATTGCACGACTGTAGCCCAGGGTGGGTGCCCGGTGGCGAGTGCCCTATTGGAACGCTGGGCCATGTTGGCCATTAATAGCAATTGATGAGGTTACCGTAGAGGCGGCCGGAGCCGGTTGTGTGATGGACGCCCCAAATGGCTCATACTGGAGAGCAGGAGTCGTTCCATAAGGGTGCGAACACATGTCTCAATGGCCCGGTTTATGGTCTTTTGCACGTGCTTCATTATGCGTTGGTCAAGTTGAGCAATGCGGCGCCCGAGCTGTGCCTCGAGGGCGATTTGTGTGCTAGGTGTTGTAGATTCTGAGATGCGTACAGCTGTTTCTGTCTGCGTCTCCTCACTCACTTGTGCCACCGGTTCCGTGATGCGCGGGGTTCGCGATTCCTGAGCAAGTTTAGATCCTCTCTTTTGTGTCGTATTAATAGTCTGGGTGGCAGTGTGCGGGTTGGCCATCCAAACGGCGTCCGCAAACGTGAGTTTACGTTCGGCAGGCTGTTGCAGTAGTTTCCTGAGCAGAGGTGCGGGCCCTGTGTAGAAACTTCTTGAAATCGGAATGGCGATGAGCCGTAGGCGTCGTGGGTCTCTCGCGCTTCCAGGCACTAGAGGTGCGGTCGTATCGGTGTTGTTGCTTGACGCTTCAGTACGTCTGCCATCGTGTAGAGGGCGCCCTTGGTTGTCAACAGTAGTTCTAATGCGTCGCGGGGCCTTGGGACGTCGGTGACGTGCTGTCTTTTTGTTCAGCTCGGTTCTCTTGAGGCAGCCCTTGTCTGTGGTTAGGTGGGGGTCTCCGCAATTACGACACTTAGGCGTGGCGTTGGGCAAGGCGCGTCTCCGTCGTGTTTTTTTCAGTCCGCAAATAGAACAGCGGGCGTTGTTGGTGTTAGAACAGCGCTCCTTAACATGACCCATCCGATGGCAGGTCGTGCAGACAGCTACTTTGGGTTTGTAGGGTAATACCCTCACCGTAAGAGAGCGGAGACCGATGCGGTAGGGCAGGCGTGTGCTCTCGAAGGTAAAAAAAGCACTGCCGTTGTCACGCAGAGGGCGAGCATTAAGTATTCTGCATTTGCTGCAATGCAAGCTGGCCATGAGTTGTTCTTGAATAAGGCCGCCCGCGTTTTGTATTATGCCACGTATCTGGCCCTCTCCGGTTGCTTGATAGGCCTGAAAAGGAGCCTCCTTACCCACGGATCGGAAGCGATTTGATCTTGAGGAAAGCACCTCTCACCGTGGGATCGTATACATCGAGTGCAAGTTGATTACTATGTATCAAGAATCGTGTCGTGAAATCGGGGGTCCTGGTGCCTTGTACGAGGGCCAGGGAGGTGCTAAATGTGATGAAAGAGATTGTCAAGCTTGATGTAGGGCTCATCAAGATTCTAGACGGTTGACATGGTCTGAGGATTACCGTGAGGCGCGACAGCCACGGTGCGGGTGGCTGAGTCGGTGTGGGTGGCGTCGCGGCCATCAAGGGGTGGCGTTTTTTGCGGCTGTAGGTGACCAGAGTATGCCCATCTTCATCGCTGGAGGAGTCTTTGCCGTACATTTCCCGAGAGGAAGTGGTCTGTACCGAGCGAGCGGACGTCCTTTCTTGGGTGGACCGCTTTGAAGCTGTAGAGGCCTGAACTGTGCTACGCGCCCGTTTTTGCCCCTCGGTTGCAGTAGAAGCAATGCAGGACGCAGTGAGAGGGTCGTCTGACTTGCCTTCGGATTGTTGAGCATTCTCAAGAGTCGCCAGTGGGGCAAACGGGTTGAAGTGCGACAGGAGGAGTAGGGGCAGCGGGAAGGAAAAGCCCGTATTCCAGCTAGGCCGAGCTCTGCCGGGCTGTTTTCAGTGACTTCGAGAGCCGGGAAATTCATGTCCTCGGGCGGCAGTGTGGTGAAGGGTGAATCTGGAGGCCTCGGGGAGTCCATGTAGTCGTCCAGGCCCCAAGCTGGAGGTTGGAGGCCCAGAAAATTGCTAATAAAGGTTCAAAATGAGCGGAGCGGTGCGGACGTCCCGCTGTGCAAGCGCCTCGTCCGTCGTCGTTTTTTCCCTCTGCGCTGTGTGAGCAGTGGGTGGCGCTCGTTTCTGTCGGAGGTAGGAATAAAAATGTCGGTCCCCTTTTTTGCGACCGCCTCGTTTCTATTCGCACTTTCAGCGATGGTGGTACCGCTGTGTGAGAATCGCGCTCCCTAGCTCTTGGATTATCGGCCTCATAATAAATGGCTTTGCCTACACCTTCCTGGTGTGAAAAAATACGTAAGGCTCTAATACTGCTCGTATACTAGCAAAACTAGAATTACTTACGCATCGCAGACCCAGCCTCGTACGCTGTTCTACGACGATCATCCAGATGACCGCCATTTTGATAGGCACCAGTGCGCCCCTATAGGCCGTGAAAGTTGCGAATAGCTTGGGTTTTTATCTCCTGTGACGTACAGTACCGCTTTTCGAATCGTACTTGAGGCGAGCGATTGAGAGTCAGGTTACCATTTTACTTTGGTCAGCACATACACGTTCAATGAAGACCTCGGGCGGCGATGTAAATATTGTGTTGCTCTCTCAAGTGCGTCCAAGGTGCGCAGTGACAATCGGAAATGGTGTTGAGGCGCGCGACGTCGGTGGTAAATACGTGGGTATTCCCTTATTCAGTTTAATCATTTTTGCCAACGTCTTTTATCTGTTTCGACAAATGACATGGTCGAGTCTATTGATACCTTAGGTAGACTGAACGTACGCAGTGGCCGGGCCTTTAAAAAAATGTGCTTCGTTGGTCTGTGAATTAAGAGCTGTTTTTTTTCTTTTCCGTACTCGGAGGAGCTATGCCAAAAAATTGCTTCAAAGTTATGGTAGCGTTGTCTGGCGGCGTTTTGCACACTGACTCGTTATTGCATTCGCTGTGCACATTATTCAGTTCAATTTCTTGTATTACCCTTAAATCGCCCTTTCTGGGCTTTACCTACGGGGGGGGGGGTGCAAAATAATAATGAAAACTTTCATAAATACAATACAATTCAACAACTAGCATACAGGTCGTGCGCTTTCAGCGCATCTCGAAAATCATCGTATTACTAGAATAACAATGTCATCAGACAGCTTCACAGAGCGGTCGACAGTTGCAATGGTGAGTACTTGTATAATGATAGTCTATGTAACATTATTAGGCCCGCACGAGCTCTTCGGTACTTGAAAAGGGGAATGTTAAGTGTATCTTTATTGCTGTGGCACTGCTTTCAAGTTTAAAGTCTTGGAGTATGAAACGCGCAGCTTTGTTTTGTACCGATTCAAGCAGGCCTATTAAGTGAGACTGATGGGGGTTTTATACTGGCGAAGCGAATTCAAGCTGTGATTTTACAATAGAGTTGAAGGCAATATGCTTCGTTTCTAGCGCAGCTGACTTCAAATGATGTTTAATGTAAGCTAATGATTTGCTTGCTTTCATAACTATGCTCGTTATATGGGTTTCCCAGTTAAGGTTAGCTGTTAAAAACACGCCAAGGTATTTATGACTAGTAACTTTCTCTATTTCACTGTTGTGGAGCATGTAACTAAAATTTAAAGTCTTACGTTTAGTTGTAAATGACACACACTTTGTCTTCGTTACATTAACTTCCATCTGCCACTCCTTACACCATAACGCAAAGCTGTCGAGATCTTGTTGTAAAATGGCGCTCTCCGATATATCGGTGATTTTTCGATGAAGCACAGAATCATCAGCGTACAATCTTATATGGGATTTGATACAATGCGGAAGGTCGTTTATGTAAACAAGCAACAACAGTGGTTCCAACCCGGTTCCCTGGGGCACACCGGACTTAACTTTGACAAAAACAGAAGAACAAGTGGTACTCGTGTCGCAAAGCGTTCGGTTGGGTAGGAATGCTTCTATCCAACATAAAACACTCAGTTCGACTCCCACTGACTGTAGTTTGAGAAGAAGACGTTTGTGCGGTACCTTGTCAAACGCCTTTAAAAAGTCTATGAAAATCGTGTGCGTTTCTGTAAGTGCGTGTAAATTTTCATGAATGTCTGAAACAAACTCAAATAGCTGTGTTTCGCACGACAGCATGCGTCGAAAACCGTGCTGGTTTACAAATAATAAACTGCTTTCGCACGAGTGGTTCATAATATTAGAAAAAAAAAAATGTTCTAAAATTTTACAAGGTACGCTTGTCAGCGATGTAGGACTATAGTTATCAACGCTTTCTTTGAACCCTTCTTTAAAAATGGGGATGACGTTTGCGGTTCTCCAATCTACCGGAATGATGCCCGTTTCCAAAGACTGCTGAAAAAGCTTTGCCAGTAAAATACAAACTATATCCTTGCAAAGCTGTAAGAGCTTGTAGGTGATATTGTCCGGACCTGGTGCTGAACCTAGGGGAAGGTTTGATATAATGGCAGCGACGCCCTCAGGAGAAATAGCAATTGTCCCTATAGCACTCGAGATATCATAATCAAATAAAGTTATGGGTAACGGGTGAGTTTCAATGGTGAAAACAGAACTAAACAAATCATTAAAACAATAGACCCCTTGCGTATAAGGGCGCCCCTAGTGCCGCGCACAGGAACTACGAACGGCCGCCATGTTTAGGTCGTCGAAGCAGACGACGCACGCCAACGCACGCCGCAGCATTGTCGCCGGCCGGCATCTCTCGCGCGCCGACTTCAGCACGCCGAGCCTTACGCCCTCCATGCTTACGCTGAGCTTCGTGTCAGCGGTTGTGTTGACATTGCGGTAGACAATAGTTGAAACGTGCTGTGTGCCACTGTGCCGCCAGCGTGGCTACCGCGACGAGAACAGCAAAAAGATAAGCAGTAGAAGTTTCTAAACAAGCTCACGTGCGCAGGCGCGCACGCGATTTGTCACCCGCGTTTCACGCACGTAAACAGCCCGTGCGAGCTAGTTCGCTGCACCGTTGCCGGTGGCGCGGTGCGCTTAATCGTCAGTAATTGTTTCCAGCAACGGATCACGGGCGAACAATGTGCTGTCGCGAAGGCTAGAAGCGCGTGCTCGTGCTGCCGAGGTGCGCCCTAGAACAAGAAGCTCGTGCTTTTAGATCCGGCACGTTGTAAGGTGAAACAAAAGTATAGAAAAAGCCTTGCACGGACAGATCAGTTCGTGCGAGGAGCATGTGTGGTAGTGCCCGTGAACGAGAGCGTTCCCCGAAGGGGTGGCGTATGATGCGGAGTCACAGCCGACGCTAGGACGCACATTCTAGAAGCTTCATCTGCAGTTGAAAACCTTGAAGCGGAGAACGTGAACACATTTTCGGACCTGTTTTCCTCGTGGCTCGACGTGCAAATCCGTGCGGACGAGCTGGTCCAACGGCTCACGCCAGCCAAGTTCAACAAGTTTTTGGTTGAAACAAGTAAAGAAAAAATTCCAGAAATTGATTTATACTGAACATATAGCAGATTATTATGCTTTAGGAAGTGTAGTACAACTTAGCCAGTTGTTTCCCTCGTATTTATAAACATGTTTTTGCAACTTTTACAGCATGTGTGAAGTATAGGTGGCTTGAGAGCGATTGTTGGAAATTTCTAATTGTGGTTTTATCCCGAACTAGGTCACATTCCACAAGTTTCCTTCTGGGAACAAACTACGGCGGAAGTGGATCCATGCCATCAGAAGAGACCCTGGTGCACACTTCAGCATCCAGCAAACAACCAAGGTGTGCTCAAGGCACTTCACACCGGACAGCTTTGTCCCCAATGTGGCAAGCGGACGACAGTATTTGAAAGAAAATGCGGTGCCTTCTCTTTTTGAATTCACTAAGAAAGTCGTGCCTCGACCTGTTCCCAACCGACCACCCCTGCAGACCCAAATTCTCCAACGAAACAGTACAGATGGGTTTTGCAGTGATGAAACAACATCTCCCCCTGACCTAAATGATGTAGGAACATGAACAAGCCAAGTTCCAGGCTCGGCGGTGAACACAGCACCTGCAAGCATCAGTTTGACACAAGACGAATGCAACTGTGCCTGCACAGAAGAATTGACTCGGATGAAGCTGCAGCTGAAGAAAAGGATGCACAGCTTGTCAAGCTAAAGGGACCAATGTAACACTCTTCTGAACTGCAGCGACGTGCTCAGCACAACAAAAAGAGACCTTGCACGAGCAAAGGAACAAGTAGTGTGTCTAATGCGGAGGAACGAGGAGCTGAAGAATGAACACACAGCTAAAATGCAAGAGCTCGAAAGAAAATTGTCCGAGGCAGACAAACAGAAGAAGACGTTTTCGGCAGAAAGATTTAAAGACGACGACAGCAGCATTCAGTTCTACACTGGGCTGCAAAGCTACAGTCATTTTAAAGGATTGCTGCAGTATGTAGCCTCAGAAAGCGACGGTGCTAATCCGGACCCCCCAAGTAAGGAAGCAAGGGGTCGTCGGCACAAGCTATCTCAAGAGGACCAGCTTTTCATGACGCTTGTCAAGCTGCGACTTGGTCATTTCCACATGCACCTGGCACACATCTTCAACGTCTCTACCAGCACTGTGTCGAGGGTTTTTGGAACATGGGTTAACCTTCTCTATGTCCGGCTGTCGGAGCTCACATGGTGGCCACCACGTGATATTGTAGACTCAACCATGCCCGAGGAGTTTAAGGCACGATATCCAACAACACGTGTGATTATTGACGCCACTGAAGTTCGGTGCGAAGTCTCCAGTTCTCTGGTACTTCAGTCGGGAACATACTCTCCATATAAATCGACAAACACTCTCAAGGGACTAATTGGAATTTCACCGAACGGACTTGTGAGCTTTGTTTCAGAGCTCTTCACTGGGTCAGCTTCAGACAGAGAACTTGTAATCAGAAGTGGATTTCTAGAACAAGAGTTTGCATCAGGTGACGCAGTCATGGCTGACAAGGGATTTAAAATCAAAGATCTTTTGGACAAAAAAGGCATTGGATTGAACTTGCCACCGTTTCTGACGAAGCAACAGTTCAGTGTTGCAGAGGTGCGAGAAACAGCGGACATTGCTTCTTTGCGCATTCACGTAGAGAGGAGAATCCAGCGCATTAAGACTTATCATATATTTGAGAGTTGTTCCCCTCTCTCTTGGTCCCGTAGTTAACCAGATGTGGACTATTTGCGCTCTTCTGAGCAACCTTCAACCCTCTATTTTAAAAGAAGTGGATTGAGCCAATGTATACATGTTTGTTTATTTGAGCAAATCAGTATTGATTATTGAAACAGAAGCTTAAGGCTAGGCAGCCCTAAGTCCGTTCTACATACAAAATCAAAAGAAAGAAATATTTACATGTATAAACTTTACAGGGGCACTGAAGTCATTTTCGAGATGGTCTTTTTATGGTGATAACTCAATCTACACACTTTAAGGATTCTAAAACCCCAAAATTGCAATCTTGCATGGCCTATTTCCCAATAAAAGGTTCTCTGCAGAACTCAGGGATCCTGGGTTCAATCCCCACCCCTGCCCGTTTTGATCTGGATGAGCATCGTACCGGCGTGCGGTCGTGTATCACTACTGCGTGATGCACGTGAAAGACCCCAGGCTAGCGATTGTACTGCACTGGCTAAATTGCCCATCTACAGCTGGGAGACTCGTCGCCCGTTGAGGCAGACCAAGTTCTAGGCTGTATAAACATACACACAACCCAATTATTATTTAAAACGTTCTCAAAGATCACCGACATGCCCTGTCTCAGAGAAGATATTTGTTCAGAGTCAAGTGGTCGACACTGCGGCCAGAAAACAGTTATCAGAATGTGTGCGTATGACTCTTTTCAAAACGAGTTATAAAAAATTGCTTAGACTCTATGTGTATTGTACGACTTTCCTTGGGCCAGAGAACGTGGACCGCAGTTTTGTATACTCGAACTTGATATATGCAGTAACTAACGCCTTTTAAAATATACAACATAAAAAAATTACCTTCTTTAAAAATGACTTCAGTCCACTTTGCTACGACTTACGACTTTGCTGCAAAGTATGGCAGAAGAGTAGTGAAATAAAAGTTGTCCAAACTCTCTTTTATGTCCTTCCAAATATTCTTGTCAAACCTGATTCTTTGAACGACCAGGAAGTTGTCCCCATAAAGAACATAATCCGCCCACTTGAGGTTTGTTACTCCCCTCTGTCCTACCACTTGAGCAAAGTGGGGGTGGTCTGTCTTGAGATACGGACGGTTAGAGCTGTCAAAGACGACACTAATGTTACTTGCGAGCAGTGTCTCGCGATCTGCATTTCTTAAGGTGTAGAGGCACTTTACTTCTACGCATCCCCATGGTGGCTGTTCTGTTGCATCATACACAATTAGCATCAGGAGTTGCTCCGAGCCATGGCTGGTCAGGATCCACAAACAGCCCCGCACTCGACAGATGAACATCTCGGCCCCTGCTCTTCAAAACTTCCTCGTAGAGTTGCAGCGCTTTTGGTTCGTTCACGATTCCGTACCTAAAAAAAAGTAGATACACAATACAAAAAATTTAAATTAAGCAATGTACAATGTTTATTTCATTCTTCAAACTAGATCAGCACGTTGTTAGAAGTTACCACTACAGAACCATTGGTTTTTCATCAAAAGGCATAAAGTATACTGTTAAATGAAAGACCTACGACAACCTACTGTGGGCCTCTCTCTATCAGTATGAAAATAAATAAGATTATTTCATGTCACACAACTATGTGAGAGGAGCGGGTGGTTCATGCTGTCGAGTGTCACGATTGTGGAAGTTATTGGTAAAAAAAAAATCCGGTGCAGAAGGATAGCGGGTACAAAGCTATCCGTCATAGCGTACCAACTTGTAGCAACAGAGGTTTCCTTCGACTGGCAGGCTGCAGAGCCTGCCAGGATACACCTGTTATAACATGACACTGCTGGTGTGCTACCACCAGTGTTGCAATACGGAAAAGTACATTCAATTCTGATGTCACCAGGCAGAAATCGAGGGACCAGAATTAAAGATGTGGTTAACATAAAGCCGCTCAACGAGTTTCTTTCGTTTTTTTTATCAGCGTTT
Organism: Ixodes persulcatus; assembly: GCA_013358835.2. NCBI lineage: Eukaryota > Metazoa > Arthropoda > Arachnida > Ixodida > Ixodidae > Ixodes > Ixodes persulcatus. The sequence goes on along the minus strand of JABSTQ010009963.1, from coordinate 127,674 downwards.
CTTTTACAAGCAGCGTCAAGGGTGCCAATGCACGAGATATATTCCTCCAACAGCCCTTGGAAGTAGCGGCAATGCACTGCCAGAGCTATCAAAACGCCATGTTCTTGCACCAAGGCATGCACCTCGCACATTCACAGAACAATGAATGACGGTACTTTTAAGACACACAAAGCATGGATTTCATCGAGGGGCTTTAGGTACACATACCGGTCGGAGATATGTTCCAGGCCCCCCAGAAAGCTCTCCCATAGCATTAGCAACAGTTTCTGGACCAAAGACACCCAGGGGAGGTCATGCAACATGCAAAACATTGTTTTTGCGAATTTGCTTATCCGATTTTGAAATTCTACGCTCACCGGACGGCAGGAACCCTGGACAAATCCTTCGTTGAGGTCAGGTTTGCCAGTCCCTTCTCTGTCCACTCGCCGTGGCGATGTACGGTGCCAAAGTTCGATGCAGTCAGGCGGTACTGCCTTGCCTGAAGCCAGGTAGCACTGTCGCGCTGCCTCCGCGAGTTCTTCTCAAGGTCTTGTGCTTCAAGTGGCGTCAGTGTTATTTTCTGAAACAAGCAGAATTACATTAACAAGTTTAGATAAGAACACGGTGACATGACCACAAATCTTCTCTGAAACTACTGGCTTCCTGTCTTTGTTAAAACATTTTTTTCTAAATTACTATAGACCAGAGGTGTGCAAAGCAGGGATTGCGAAGTAATGTCTTGGGGTCGCATGGGCCCAGAAAGGTTCTGTAAATTGTATGTGCATGAAACAAGCACAGAAATAACCACCCCGAAGTAAAACCAAAGGTAAACGCAACGGGACCAGAGTGTGGCCCTTATTATACTTTGTCTCACTAGTTGCTTGCAGTGCAGGTGAAGGCAGTGCGGGCCAAGGGGAGAAAGGGCAAGCACCTTGAAGGGAAGATAAACCTCCTCTCCTCTCCAATGTTCTTAGTGCTCGCCCTTTCTCCCCTACTTGTGAGACAGAGTATGAGCATGTCAGGGGGGGGGGGGGGGTTACCGAACGGCTTTGTGATGCTTGAGATGTCGCAGTCTGAAAACGTCTCGGCATCTGTTGTTAGCTACCACCCACACCAAAAAAATGTTATTTACATTACCTTAAACTATAGAGACCTTAAAATGCAATAGTCTATAAGCTTCCATTGCATGGCAAAAGACCCCATTATCTTTTACAGGGAGAAAGCATCTGCCCCAAGCACTGTCGTAAAAGTTAAAATAATATTCAGTTCTAGAGTGATAGTCTAACAGACGGCCTGCGATTTCTCTGTCCTCCCAACGCACACATAGCAGGTGCACTCGAAAACACTGCGCAGTCTGGAAGAAAAAGTTCACTGCACCCTGTGTGCGGCGTTTGCAAGTGCAACTGCTATGTCGCCGATGGGAGGACAGGAAAGCCACAGACAGCTTATTATAGCTAAGTGTGATTGAGGGTGTACAGTGTCTTGCTTTATAAACACCGTGCACTGAAATGGAGCATGGTTGGTCGTTTGATACACCATATAGCGGTAGTAAAGTATATAGGGTGAAATTATGCTCCCAGTATGTTAGGGAAAAGTGAAAACAAAGCTAACCTCTAACAAGAGCCTTGCCTTCGTGCTGACACCATCCGGAACGGTCCATTCGTCGCTCTCAAGAAAAGGCACCATTTCTTCTAGTGGCCGCCCGAAGTTCAGATGGCCAGAAGCCTCCAGCTCCTCGCACAACAAGACGCAAAATCCAAATGGGACAAGTGGCTGCTGGTAGGCGAGCGGAGAGCAAGCAAGCACATCGCCGCACTTGGAGCTGCACACTTGTGCTCGATCTGCAGCTCCCAACACCGCTACCAAAGAGGTCTTTCCGTCCAGCTGCTGCAAACTGCTTGCGAACTGGAGCGCGGCGCTTTTCTTCTGGCTGATAGTGCGCTCCTTAGCCTTGCTGAGGTCCAGCCGACATGAGCGCGGCAAGTCTTGTCGGCTTTTGCCCACCCTCCGCCAATCTACACCCTGCACACTCGAACCTTTGATAACCTGTCCCCTCGGCCTTCTCCAACGCTGTGGCAGATCCGTGCACGACAGATGTGCTGGGGCCTCGGCGAATCCCTTGCCTTGAATCAAAATGACCGTCTGTAGGACGGCCTGGAGGTGGCTGCAGGCTTGCTTCCCAGCTGGGCACTCACAGTATCCATTAACAAGTTCACCAACCTTGGTGATGGTGGCACTCACGGCGTAGGGTGGCTGCGTTTTCTTGTGGCTCCTGAAGCATCTGGCTCTCAAGAAGAATCTGGAGGCCCTTTAAATGACAATGATAAGCGATAAGCACCTGTTTCCAATCATTACGGTACTGACCATTTCATACGAAGCACACCGCGCCATCTCAAGCAGGGCAAGGCGAAATGTGAAATACATTATCAGTGCTCGGTATTTCTGAAAGAGCGTGCCAGTAGGTGAGCGGCGTTTGGAAACTTCCGGTTCCTTAGGAAATTTTGTTTCACTGCTGACAAACTGCGACAATAAGCTACAAGCCTGAGCAAGCATGTTTCTGAAACCTCCAGACTGTTGCTTTCAGAACCATGTCTAGACAGGCCTGCAGATCACCGTCGTTCTTTGTCAACAGCTAAACAAAACTTCCTAAGGAACCGGAAGTTGCCAAACGCCGCTCACCTGTTCGAGAGCTGCTACATGGCTGCGCGTGCAAATCGCTACACAGCTACCGATTTGGGCGAGCCTGTTCTGCGGCGCAAGCCAAGTGACGGCCTGGCGTCGCTCGAATCGAGGCGCTTAGCTTCGTTTTCACAGGGGCACGCAGCTCAGGTTGCACCGCCCGGCTAGCGCTCGCGTCCAAACATGTCGTAAAACGGGGCGCGCACGTAAGCGATATGGCGAGCGACGGGATTTGCCATCGCTCGTCGCGTTGCTCGGTTCTGGACTTCCCGAAAACTTCTCTCACCGCCCGGAAGTCGCTTGCATGCAGTTTGCCTCGGCGAGGGACAGACGACGAACAGACCGAGCGAAAGTGAGTCTTTGTCGAGTCGCCAGGGCAAGACAACCGTCACATGCGTTCACCCGACGACGCTAATGTTGATCTCAAGGTTCACGCTTCCGAAAAAAAAAAAAAAAAAAAAAAAAAAACTTAAAACTACTCACATTTCTTCGTCGTAGTTGGCGCATACCGTCGACGCCACGACGTAGCTCTCCGTAACTAACTTGTAGCTGCGGCGAGCTCCCTTCTCGGTTCCCGAGCAGGACGCCAGGCGGGCAAGGTCCGGAGACGAGATTCGCGGCAGCCGAGCCAAGTCGCTCGTCCATCCCGTCGTCGTCGCTCATGACGGGGCACGCACGTATGCCGCAAAAGCACGGAATGCTCACACGAAGAAACTATTGTTGAGCGCGTTGGCGGTTACCTCACAGTACGGAAAGAGGCGCCGTCACCGCTGACCTAAACATGGCGATTTCTATCCCATGATGCAGTGCAAATCGAAACTGACGAAAAGTTCGCCGTCAGGGTGGGCAATTGTGCATGGGGTCTATTGCACAGCTCTTCTACCGCGTGTAGAGAGTCACCCAACAAAGGCAACGTCCTCTGTTGCTGAGACCAGAATTTTTTAGGGTTGGTTTTTAGAAGGTTGCTCAGGTAAGTGGTATAGAACAGAAACTGTGCCTTTTTTGTTCGCTTTTGCAGACTGATGCAAATCTGTAATAAGTGTCCCAAGCACTGCTTATATTAGACTGTTTGGCTCGTTTAAAAAGTATTTTCTTTTTGTTTAAAAGCTTGTGCAGAAATGTATTAAACCACGGATGCTCTTTTGACGTTCGAATAGTTGCTTTAGGGACGTGCTTATCTAGCAAGTCTGATAAAGTATTTTTAAGTATATACCAGTTCTCATGCACCAACCTAGTACGAAAGCCTTCAAGGTAACTTAGAGAAAAGTGCGACAGTTCATCTAGTAATATTTTCTGGTTTGCTCGAGGGTAATTGTACACAATTTTCGTTGAAGGTAAGCATCTTTTTGTAGCAATGAAAGCTTCCACAAAAACAGATACGTGGTCGCTTAGCAGCTCTAAATAACTGACAGATTTAATACAGTCTGGTTTTGAAGTGAAAAACAGGTCTAATGTTGCATTATTACGTGTAAATCTATCCACAGCTTGACTTAGTAAAAATGATTCAGTTACACTAATAAACTTTCTACTGTTCAAAGAAAGAGACTGAATGTACTCGGGGGGCATTCGCGAGGGCAACGTATGCCATAAAATGTCACCATAATTAAAATCGCCCGCAATAAAAAGTGTATCCGTCGGGTAGGACATGGTTAACGCGTTCATGTATTCGTTAAAACCATCGTGAAAACTCATTACCGACGGTGGCTTGTAACATGCCATAATCAGCAATGAACCATACACAGCTTGTATACGGACCCATACTGCTACCATATCGTGCGAGAAGCCGTGACTCAGAACTTGCAAGGAATCTTTAACAGCGATAACAATCCCGCCGCCTTCTAGTCACTTCTATCTTCTAGTCACTCAATCTACAGGAGGGACAGGGCGGAGGGCCACCCGGTCCCTACTGTAGATTGAGTGACTAGAAGATAACGCGAGTTCATCGTTGCTGATATCTAGTGTTAGCCAAGTTTCACTAAGAATTATGACCTCAGCTGAGCTCTAGTGCACAATAGGGGATAATAAGTCTTGTTTCTTAAATATACTTCTTGCGTTGGCAGTCAAAAATGAAAAACACACACTTTGAGGGACACGTTTTTTGTGGCCTGACGTTGCCCGAGCGTCCCGTTATTTTTCACTTATGGAGTTAGAAATTCTATCATAGACATAACATTTACCGTTCATAATGAGCTTGTCATGCTTTAGCTTGAAGACCTGATTCATATTTTTTGCAAAATCGGTAAGCGCCTTGCGTGTAATGCCGGTATCCTTTGAATAATCTTCACTAATACGAAAGCGCGTATCTTTTAGTCTTACTCGTCCTTGATAGTACCAGTTCACGGTGCTTGTAGGAGTTGAATTTTACGATGAGCAGTCTTGGGACAGAATCCTCACACACAAAAATTGCCGATCCTATGAGCGCGTTCATTCGCGTTAGGTTCCAAATTGACGTGAAGCAAGTCTTTACAGAACCTAATGGCCTTTTCCTCGGCCACTCGCCACAAAGTGTCCTCCGCGGAATATGGTATGTTAAAGAGGAGGACGTTGTTTCTCCGCGACTGGTTTTCTAAGTACTCGCATCTTTCATGAAGACAATGAAGTGAGGACACATTTTCAGATGTTGCTTTGGAGAGAATAGGGAGTTTTAGAGTAACGTACGCAATTTTAGCGCACGCTAGCGCTAACTTTAGCGCTTGTATTAGCGCACGCGACGCAAGAGAGTTTTAGAATAGCGTTTCTCCGTCACGACGCAAAAGCCCAAGCATCTCGCGCATGCGACGCCACCAAGATACAGTAACAATTTTTATTTCACACACGAAATGCTGTAACTTTGGAAGAAAACAAGTTTTCGGTCCAGAGCAGCATTTTAGATTTGTTTAAACATGAGATTGCGACGCGAGCGGTTGACCGGTCGTGTCCGCTTGCGTCGCCTCGGCAAGAGAGGTCTCGTGTACTGACCTTCGCACATCGTACCTTCGCCGAGAAATGTTCGCGCGTCACAACCATCAAGTTGCCGGTGATCGTTGCCAAACCGAGTATAATGTCGTCCCATATTGAAAATCGCGGTCGCGAGGATGCCGCCGACGTCGCACTCACGATGCCGCCAAAGCAGCCACCGACATAATCCTGGAAGCCGCCATTTTTCTTAACTCTGCTAGTCTTGGCTTTAGCCAACTTTTCATCACGAATCCTCCTTGGAGAAGCGCAAAGACTCTTTGCGTACGCACGCTATTTCCGAGATATAGCGCACGCTAAAATTGCGCACGCAAAGCGCAAAACCTGGTTTGCGTTCGGAGCATGCGCAGTGGCGACGACGCTATTCTTTGCGTACGCAAAACTTTAGAGTGCGCTATTCTAAAACTCCCTAATATCTATGCTCTGACGAGCTTCCCGAAAGCCAGCACAATCCTTCTCGATGACCTCCACTTTGGATATGAGCGAGCTCAGCATCTCATCCCCCTCGTTTTGCTTTGTCACGAGGTTTATAATCTCAGACAGAATTTGTGCTTGTCCGGCGAGAACGAGCTCAGCGTCTGCATTACATTACTTCCTTCAGTTGCCAAGTCGTTGCAAGCGCTTACCGTGTTGGGATTAACATCATCTGGGCCTGGGTTTGACTCGACATCGCCACAGAGTAGTAGCAAATTCGTAAAGTACAATGCAATCACCCGTTTCCCGGACAGATAAGCAATGTACAACCGACGAGGGCACGACACCGCTATCACACACGTGCTATTTTCACGATAAGTAGAATAAGTGGACGCACCTGTGTGTTAGAAAGCCATAAGCAACCCATTCCTGGGATGGTGTCGTGTCCAACTGCCTGATGCTCGGGCGGGCGTTGTTTGTTTGTTTATTATGAGGTGTCGGGAAAGCGGGAAACCAGAAGATGTGTGGGTCTCAACTAATGGACGAGTCGCTACCTGATTGTTGGGGGAGAAGGATAGAAAGAGGGAAGATGAAAATTATATACAAAAAAGAGGAGTTGAAACGTCAATTTTTTCCAAATAATCTAGTTATAAATTTCCGCCCAGTTAGTTATCAACATATAGTTCAGAGCGTTTGGTTAGGGAGCGAAGTGGAAGCGAAAATCACAGTCTATCCGACAGCCCAGTGTCACGAAGAAAGCGCAGAAGAGCGCGGAAGGCTTTCTCTGCTGTTCCTCTGGTTCCTCTGGGGTTCAAACGTTCTGTAATAGTTTCATATGGCACGCCAGATAGTGTGTAGTGATGGAAAAAAGTTCTTCTGGCCTCTTGATGTGTGGAACAAACCAGAAGGGCATGTTCTGTGTCCTCTGGGTCGCCGCCGGTGGGGCAGTTAGGATCCGCTTTGCGACGCATCATGTGGAGCCGCATGGCAGTATATGGGCAACCAGCCCGAAGCCTGTGGAGAAGGCTTGTCTCAGCCTTAGGGAGCTTGCGGGGAACCACGGCGGGTGGCCTCCCCGTTGCGACCCCAGGATATGGATGCCGTTCTGTGAGGATCTCACGGATGAATCGATGAGCCTCGTTGAAGCGATCCAGGAAGAAGGTTGGGACTGGATCGTCATGTGCATTTGCAGCCAGCTGGTCAGCCCGTTCGTTGCCAGGAATCCCGACGTTAGACGGGATCCATTGCAAAGCAAGGCACCATCCCATGTCTTCAACTGCCGCTGCCTCAGACGCGACTCTCGCTAGCAGTGGGGTTGCATTATGAAGTCTCTGAAGCTGCTGAAGAGCACCTCTTGAGTCTGTGAGTACGACAGCTTTTGCTGGTGACGAGGTGTCCTTAAAGGGCCTCTGACACGCCAAAAAAAATATTATTTTTTTCACGCTAAACGTTGCAATGGCATATCAGGACATTACAAAAAAATTGTTTCACTATGAGTTGCGTAGTTTTTTTTATAAAAAATAGAAATACGAGGCCCAATTCAAAGTTCCCGCCGTGCACTGTGACGTAACAGTGTACCGCAAGGTGTCGGGGCGGTCAGAAAGGAGGCATCGAGCTACGTCACTAAAAGTGGGTTAACCGGAAGTCGCGTGAGTTTCACTCCTCGTGCTCTCCGCGACCGTGCCTAAGACTTTTTTTCTTTTTATTATTCTGCTCTTCGTACGAGCGATCGTAGAAAACGAAGTTTCAGTTCCACTAGCTCTTTATCCCTGCACCGTTGGTTAGTTTGCGTGCTGTAAAATGTGAGGACGAAGAGTCAGTGGATCGACGTGATGGAGGTCAATGATGAAAGCGTTGCGAGTACAAGCCAGTGTACGAGTGCATGCCGTCAGTCCGATAATACAGGGCTATACTGGGCGCAAAACAAGCTATCAAGTTCTGAAAAAAAAAAAAAAATTTAGAACGCTCGCAGAAATTAGGATTGCTAGCATACGACACGCCCGATCGCATTGCTGAAGGTTGTGACACCGAGGTCGTTGAATCATCGGATACTCTCCAGGCTGTAGATGCCTGCCGTCTAAAGAATACGAACTGGTGAGTGTACCAAGTACAAGTAAACGTCGAGCACAAAGTACGTATTTTGTCTAGAGCATGAGTAGAACTTGTTTACTGGGTGCTCATGCGGCCGATGTATGTCTCTCAGAAATGCATGCAGTGTGATCTCTTCTTCAGTTGCTGAAATACCGGGACAGTCCCTCACACAGCACCTTCTAGGCATTGTAGTTGATCACGTCAATTCACTGACTCCGCTTCTTCTACCTTTACAGCAACATTAAGCGATGAAAAGCAAATAAAAGAAACCTTGTCTGCTTGGATCGCTCGTGGAGGTGCGGAGAATAACAAAAATATTAAAAAAATATTACACGCGCTCGCGGTAAGCACGAGGAGGGATACAACTCACGTGACTTCCGGCGATGCCTCCCTTCTGACCGCCCCGACACCTTGCGGTACACTGTTACGTCACAGTGCACGGCGGGAACTTTGAATTGGGCCTCGTATTTCTATTTTTTATAAAAAAACTACTCAACTCTATAGTGAAACAATTTTTTTGTAATGTCCTGATATGCCATTGCAACGTTTAGCATGAAAAAAAGTATTTTTTTTTGGCGTGTCAGAGGCCCTTTAATAGACTCAAGAGCAGCCCAGATGGCAAAAAGTTCTGCCGTGGTTGACGACGATACAAAATTTAGCCTGCCCGATATATCACAGCCTATTTCTGGAATGGTAATCCCTACCGTGGCAGTCCGTTTGGTGAGGTTAATTGAGGCGTCTGTATAAACATGAATCCAACCTTTGTACATTTCGTCTATGCGCTCAAGAGCGACTGAGCGAACGACATACCCTGGAATATTCACCTTGCGCTGTGGGATTGGGAGCGTCGCATGTACCTCCAGGGGAGGACGCGTGGAATGTGGTGGTTGAGGAAGGATAAATTCTCTAGGAGCTCCAACCTCAAAGTCAAATCGTCTTGCTAGACGCCCGAGGTGAGAGTTTGGCCTGGCAAAGAGATGTTTACGAATTGTGTCCGCAGGGGGGACACTGCTCATACGAGCGATGTTGCGCAGCGGTCTCTCTTCAAGTCTCAAAGGCAGTGGCCACTCTTCCACTGCATCAATTGTCGCCACGTTCTCTGCTGAAGGAGGGAGTCCCAAGCAGCTTCGTAGTGCGGACCGGTGCAACGAATCGATGTCTCGAATTTGTGCCATTGCAGCAGCCAGTAGTGGCAGTGAATAGAGCAGCCTGGACATGATGAGCTTTTTGTACATTTGAAGTAATGCACGTTGGGATGCACCCCAGGAGGAGCCTTTAAGCTGTCTAACGACACGTAACAGTTGACGGCAACGTTCAAGTCTCTTGCGTACTTCAGGCCTCCATGTCACCCGATCATGTATAATAACGCCGAAATACGTGTGGATTTTCACCCTTTTAACTGCCGTTCCAGCAAGTTTGAGCCGTAGCGCATTCTGTGGTGCTCGGCCTGTGGGTCGGTAGAGGAGTGAGGCAGTCTTTTCCGCAGATAGAGTAAGGCCTAGTTGCGCAATGGCTAGTGCAGTAGAGTCCAGTGCCACCTGGAGTCGATTACGGATTCTTATAGCATTGATTGATTGCCTGACACACCACAACGCAACAGCATTCGCGTAGATTGCTATGCCTATCCGATGAGGTCGGTTCTTTGCTGGAAGACATCGAGGGAGGACGCTCATGGCAAGATTGAAAAGAAGAGGACTTAATACGCTTCCTTGGGGTACCCCTTGTTAAGAATGGAACCTTCGGCAACCTTCTTCCGAGTTTCAACGCTGCGGAAACGAGTCCCAAAACGAGTCCCGACGTGTTCAGGACTGACGCCCACCTGTCGAAGGCTGCCCAAAACGTGTCTCAACGCGTCCGTGACGTCAACGGGACGTGTGTGTGTGTGCGTGTGGGTTCGTGCGCTCCGGAAGGGGAGAGAGGCCTGGCCTAACTGCGGAGAACCTTGGCTATGACTCATTTCTGACTACGTCTCGACGGACCCAGCTGCAAAGCACGTGGCTGTCGCACCTGCTGCCCTGGCGGAGAGAGAGGGAGAAAACGGACCCCTAGCAATATGTCTAGGTGTGCTAGTAGCATCTGGCAATTTCACACTCATGGACCGTCCAGAAAGAAAAGCCTCAATAAAAGATAAGAGTCTGCCACAAACCCCAAAATGCTTTAGTTGGTAGATGATGGTTGGATGTGGCAATGTATCACACGCACGACTGATGTCGAGGAACACGCAGTGTACCATTTGCCCCGTAGACTTGGCTTCTTCTAGGGTTGAGGCAAGGTCTCCTATTGCCTCAGCAGTGCACCTCTTGGCTCTAAAGCCAGCGAGTTCCTGCGAGAAGGCACTCACTCTATCCAAAAGCCACATTAGACGTTGGAGAACCATTTGCTCAAGAACTTTTCCCAAGCAACTTGTCAAGAAAACCGGCCTGTAGGATGAGGTTATTTCTATCGGTTTCCCTTGTTTGAGTATGGGAATTGCCATCGATTCTTTCCACGCATCCGGAAAGGCACCTGTTCTTCATATGTCGTTGAGCTTTTCAAGTATGCCTGGGTGGTGTATGGGATCCACGTTCCTGAGCGACTGGTAGGTTATGCCATCGGGGCCCGGAGCGCTTTTTTTTTCGACAGTGATCGAGTGCTTGAGTGAGCTCCTTTAGGGTGAAGTCTGAGTAAGTTGCCAACGATGTCTTTTTGTCTTGAGGTTGACTAACCTTGCTTTGCGGTGGATTTGTCAGTCTTTCTTAGTATTGATGTGGTGGAATAGAGGAGCGGGAAAATTCATCCGCTAATAGCTCTGCCACTTCCGTCATGGACATACCAGATTTGATTGCAAGCCCTGCAATAGGGTGTCGTGGAACCTTAGCGCCGGAGAGGGCTCGAGCGATCTTCCAAGCGCGCCTGCCTCCACCTGGACCACCAAGCGATGCGCAGTCCTGTCTCCATTGCCACCGCTGAAATGCCTTGGTGTGTCGCCTGAATTTAGCGTCAATTCGGTTGTAGCGAGTCCAGTACCATGAGGCGTTGGTGTGAAGCGCCCTTCGTCGTGCCTGCCGTCGGGCTGCTCGTAGGTTAAGCCACTCAAGGTCAGGAGAGGGGCTTGTAACTGGAACTGTGACGGATCGCGTTGAAAGCCGCAGGCACTCCGCAACGCATGTAGTAAGGTCGTCATAATTGCTTTCCACAGTGGCAAAAGAGAGGTACTGGCGGAATAGGTCCCAGTTAGTAACTTTGCAGACCTTGAGGTTCTTTGGAGTTGCTCTTGGGTGTGTTAACCTGATGGGAACATGATCACTCCCTCCAGTGTCCGGTTGGGCTGTCCACAAGGCGACAACTTGCGACGATACCCACGTTATGTCTATTGTGGTGGTGTTAGTTCCGCGTCTACAAAATGTCTTCGACCCGTCATTAAGAGCTCGCACACTCTTAGAAAAAAGGGTATCGATAGTCCTCCCTTAGGGGAGGAACGGTCTTGTAACCTATGTTCCTTTAGAAATTGAGAAACCTTCGTCCCTGAAGCAGGAGGGCAACTAGTTCCTCCGTCGCCTGCATCTCATTATGGCGGCCCTGAATCGAGCAATCGAGCTCAATAAGGCTTAACGAGGACGCTACGTCTCTTGTACGGGACGAGAGGAGCAGCAAAGAAAAGCGTAACAGGAGCTTTCCGCGAACTGTGTTTATTTCCGAAGCCAGATTCCCCCCACAGGTACAGAAACTTGCGTTTCGAAAGCAGTTACTCAGTCTTCTGGTCGACAGCACTGCGATGTTAAACGGAGACAATGGTACCCAGTTACTTCGCGCACTTTACGTCTTACCTTTGGTGTTCCTAGAGTCACAATTCCTTCGTCAACCGCACATCACGGAGGAATGGCAAAGTCAATCCGCGAAACCAAAAGCCGCTCTCAAAAGAACAAACTCGAAGCCGCTGTTTATCGCGTAACGTGAATGAAGGTTAAATCGCTTGCCACCAAATGGCAGGGTCAAGCAGAGTAATTGCAAGTAGCTAGGCTAGGTGGCGCTAGGTACCGCCCAATTCATGTTCTACAAAAAATATTTTTATTTTTTGAGGCTACCATGGCGCTTTGGGAACCTCTACTACACACACATATAGGCACATTAAGCGTATTCAAGCATCAGATGAACATGCATTCAGAGCATACATATACGTTGCACACACAAACATCAATACAACGGTCCACTAACCCGGTCACTACACCGAGCTCTGCATTTCCGTCTTTTATACTGGTAGTTTTGAACGTACGGAATTTCTCGGTGACTCCGAAAGCAATAAAAAATATTCCCAGCATGTTGGTTTTTGTTCCAGCAATGTCATACCTCTGAGAGTATTTTGAATGGCTCAGGGGATGAATCTCTTATCAAAAAGCAAACGCTCGATCATGCCGTAATTATTTGAAAGCCAAGAAATCAAGCCGCTCCAATGCGGTTCGAAGCCATGAGTTTGTTTCCCCGCACGGTACTTCGTAGCCTGTATTTCTATTGTAGTGTTTGTTTTTCTATTTGTGCTGTTCGCGCAAGGCTGCAATCGCCGTCTTGAATTAATCTCTGTAGAGCGGATATTCACTCAGCTGGAAGTGATGCTTCACGGGCTGAGAAATCGCTTTTCGATCAACTTGAATGCAGTCAAAGCCGCGACTTGCGGCAGGTGTAAAGTGTACGCAGCTACGCCGTGGCGAGCTCGAAAACTTCTAGCACTCATCCCAGCGCGCCACTTGGAGGGCAGTTTCTCCGGGAACCGTAGTACATTTAAACAGCAAAATGAAGGGGTAGCTTTTTTTTTATTTTACCTACTATTCTTTTTTAATGCTAAAATTCCACACTGTAAGTATACGTACTTTCCGTCATAATTTTGTACTGTTCAGTCCTTTCCCCAGAGCGCAATCGCTCTCGGGGACGAGAGAACCGACAGTCACATTGGCCACTGTACAATAGGAGCTTACTGTTCAGACCAGCGTTCCAACATGACTATCCGCACGTCGATCGACTGCCCCTAATTCCTCAAGTGGTCTTAAACTCTTTAATGTAAAGCGGAATGTCAACCATGCGACACCCCGCCCCCTCCGATCACGGCCCGACCAGCAGCATCAATGCCCGACAGTTTACGTCATCTCATCTTGTTGTTACACCACTGATACGCGAGCACACGGTCACATCGGCGATAAGTCCAGTCTTCTGTTCACTACGCACAACACTGCCATCACGATGTTGCTGCTATGTTGCTGACACGCAGAAATACAGAACCACGTTGAACGCCGGTTGGCACTCGGCACGGGAAAACGGAACCGAACTCAGCACGGAAGGCACCCAGACAGCCGGCAGGAAAACCTGCCTGCCTTGGACGCAGTTCCTGCGATTTCCATAACGTCGAAAACGTCGACACAGCTCCGCGTGGTTTCGCTACTGTAGACTGTAGTCCTGTAGTTCCGCGCGAGTCCCGCAATCCGGAGACGGCCATCTTGCCCAATGTACGTGGCGCTACTGGCACTGCTCCGGAACTTTGCTGTTTCTAGCGGCTTCGTTTGCTCGTTTGAGAAAATTAGTGATTAAAACGTCAATGCAAGCGAAATGTTCTGCACGTTTGGACTAGAAGACGAAATTACAGGCGGCCTTCGCTGCCGCTGAAGCTCAATCAACTCAACAGCATTTATTAAAAACCTGCGCGACCTGCTCGAAAAAAGAAACCGAAAGAAGATGAGTCGGGAGGGCGAAAGTTTTCTCCCGTCTGCCTGGAGAAGGAGAAAAACGTTTCGTTCCTCCCTTTCTCTCGTGTCCGCTTGGAGGCGCGTCAGTAGAAGGGCGGAAGACGCGCCGTTGCTACTTTTTTCCTCTATTTTTTCTTAGAGTGCGCAGTTGTAGGGCTGCCGCAGTATCTTCGAGCTGTCGTCCCCTGGCGTCCGTACGAGTACCGCCCTAGGATTCATTGTGTGCGTTGAAATCTCCACATATAATAAGCTGTCCTCGGCTACGTTTGTGAATGTTTTCTAGCACCTTCACGTCCCATACGCCATGCGGGGCAATATATGCAGAAATAACCGTTGTGACATGCCGGCCAATTGCGATTATCACCCCGGCGTATTCTGCAATCTCTGAAGACAAGTCCGAAAGACCAAGTGGGGCATGGTATACATCATCACGGACCAATACTGCAACTCGCGATCTTCCATCGGTACTTAGAGTTGCACTGTGATGAAAGAGATAGGGAGACAGACGGACCTCTCCTGGGATAACGTACGTTTCTTGTAGAGCCAGTACATCTGTTCGTTAGGTTGCAAGAGTTTGGCGGAGAACGGACAAACGTGTACGTAAACCATTTACATTCCACTGAATGATAGAAGGAAATAATGGGCTAGATCTCTCTTTATGTTGAGTTGTTTTGCTGTATTCTTTGTGAACTGTACCGGGGTTACTTATTTGTTTCCAGCGTTGGTCATTCGAGAGTCCTGCTAACATACCCCAAGAAGAGGAATCATAGTTTGCAGAATCGTCGTGACTGTGCGGGCCCATGATGCCTCAATGTTTCTCAATATCGCAAAGGCTATGTTCGCAGCTGCTCTGATTATGGACGTCCATCCAGGGGCTTCGCCAGAAGATGCACTTTTGTCCTCAGCGTCTCCCTCTTGTGTGGAACAGCGCTGTCGTGTTTGTGGTGGTGCTTGGATGTTTGATTCGGAGGTTCCGATGTAGCCGCTGCCAGTGCACCGTTTCCTGCACTTCCGTGGGCTGCTTCTGTATTAGGAGGCAAAGAATGGGTGCCTCCAGCTAAAGACGCGTAGGTAACAGCTCTTGACTTCGAAAGCTGTTTTGCCTGTTGACTGAGTATCTCTGGCTGGGCATCCTCTTCGCTAGACCAAGATGCCTTCTGGCCCTCCAAGGCTGACCTGGCCGCACGAAATCCAATCGAATTGGTCTTGGAGTACGTGAGTAGCTTCCGCTCTTTGATCCACTTCGGGCAGGCATGCGATGTAGCCTCGCGATCTCCCTTGCAGTTGACACATCTTAGTGTCGGTGACTTACACATGGCTTCGGTTTCTTCGTGTTGTTCTCCGCATCGTTTGCAAGCCATAGCACGCATGCAGGAGACCTTCTTGTGACCAAAGTCGCTGCAGTTGTGGCATTGGAGCGGTCTCTCGTTACAAGGCAACACAGGGTGACGAACATACCCCAGCAGAACATAGTTTGGCAGCTGGCTGCCAAACTATGTCCAGTGTTCTTGGAAAGTCACTATGTCGTGACTTCCAAGTCGTCTGATGTCGCCGATCTTGTTCTCAGAGCGGAGATTATGTTCCAGCTGTTCTTCTGTAGCGTCCATGTCAACGTCCCGGATGACGCCAACTGTCGTGGGCCCAGACAAAGCTAAGTAACGTCGAACCGGTATACGACATAAGTCCGTGGTTTTCAGTAGCGCCTGTGCAGCTTGTTCGTTCAGAACTTCGACGGCGATAAGGGTAAGACGGTCGTTGTATCGGACCTGGCAGGCAGATGCCTGACAGATGCCTTTCAGTGCTTCCGTAAGCTTCAGGCTGCTGAGAGATGTTAACTTTGTTTTTTGATTAACTGGCACGAAGATAATGGTAAAATCATCGGTTTGTCGCTTTGATGGACGTACCGTTTCCGTGCTTGACCACGAACACGTCCTTTTTGTCCTTTTTCTGGTGACTAGATTCCATTCCCCATTGGAGCTTTCGCTGTCCATGTCAACAATCTCCGCGGCGGTGGGCGTCGATGAAGACTGCGGACATGCAGGGTCTTTGTAGTTCAGGGCTGGCCCCTGTTCTGAACTGCCCGCTGAACGTTGTCCAGGGGGGCTATGTTGCGCTTTTTGGACTCCCAGGAGACTAGGGAGAGGGAAGTGACGTCAACAACGCAGCAAATGCAGATTGGATGTTGATTTTGTTTTCTTCTGTCAACATCCAATCTGCGTTTCTCTAGTCGTTGACGTCACTTCCCTCTTCCAAGTCTCCTGGGAGTCCAAAAAGCGCAACATAGCACCCCTGCTGTAATGGTGCTGTTTATATCTGATGTGGGCGTACCTCAAGCTTGGCGGCGTACCGCGGCCTGCGGATGCAATAAATGCTGATCTCCACCCAGGATAACTGGTCCAAAGGACCAGTAGAAAACGTTTCCAACCCAAATTTCTGAAGAGGTAGAGATTCTGCGTCTCTAGCTTGGCCTCGGGCGGGCGTTTAACGTGCAACCCCACCCTTGGTTAAGGCCCGTTCACACGATGCATTTTTCTCGCGCATCTAGTGTCGCGAAATGTAGTTTCGCGAAATGGTTGCGCCGTCTGAACGAGTCCGAAAAGGACGCGCGCATCCAAAAAAAGTTGCGCGCACACCTCGCTTTTGGAGCGAGCTTTCGCTGAAACTTTGCCGAGTCCTGTCAATCACTCTGAGGGCGCCGCCAATGGCCGGTCAGAAACGCTCTCACGTGGCCTTTGAGGGGGGAGCGAGCTGTTTGAGAAGACCGCTTCACTGCCGGTGTTGTAGCCGAGCCAAATCCGAAAAAACCGAAACCACGAACGATGGATACTGCCGGCGCTTCCGCAAGCACGTCAAGCACCACTGAAGGAAAAGTGAGTAGCATATCGGAAAAACAATCCAGCGATGGACGAAGACAATTAGCGGGAGTTGGCGAGATTAGAATAGTGCTCATAGCGTTGTTGTCGCGACGATACCACTGGATAATACCCCTGTTACACGGGCACCCTTAACCGTGGTTAACGCTTTAACTGCTGTTACGTGGCACCACAGTTACCGCACTATACTCTCAGACAGCTATTTCAGAAAAAGTGAAGAGCGCGCGTGCATTGCTTTGATGGGTGCTCAAAATGCTCAAGCGCACGTTCGCCCATAGCTTTGACTGCATAGCCGCAGAATGTTGTCCGCAAGTATTGTGCGCTAACTGTGGCTTAGCGTAACTGCAGTTAAGTGCGCCCACTAAAACCAAGTTTGCTTTGTTTACATTCGAACGTGAAACCATTTGCGCTCTCTAAAACAGTGCACAGTAAAATCGGGGCAAACATGGGCGCCGAGAAGTAACCAGATTGGGCACGTAGCGTTTCTATGAATACCATGTGCATTGATAGGAGCTTTGGCAATAAATTGGCTGCGTACGGGCTCGGCGCCGGCACATGTCCTGCACGTACAGGTTGCCGCCTCAATCGGCTTTGCGCACATGCGAGATCGCTCCAAGTATTGAATTGAATTGACTGCATAAAATGCGCAAAGCAGGTCCCCAGATAAATAGCGATCTGATTCGGAGCGCCACATTATGGTCAACACCGAAATCATTTTCGCGAGTCAAAACGTCATCGTTGTTGCACGTGAAGCGGTACGTGTGAACGAGCACATTTCGCGAAACTTGAGTGTCGCGAAACTGTTGCGCGCCTAAAAGATGCATCGTGTGAACAAACCTTTAGTGTCGCGAAATGTAGTTTCGCGAAATGGTTGCGCCGTCTGAACGAGTTCAAAAAGGACGCGCGTCCTTTTTGGACTCGTTCAGACGGCGCAACCATTTCGCGAAACTACATTTCGCGACACTAGATGCGGGAGAAAAATGCATCTTGTGAACGGGCCTTTAGTGTGATTCTGAACCCACAGATTGCGGTGGGATCGCCTTCCAGGCCTGTACATCAATGCGAGAAATTGTGTGTGGTGGCGCTTCTATGCAGTGGGGTATTTTTCTATATCCTGAATTTTACATCCAATGTCCTTCGCTTGTTTTTCTTTGCACGAACGTTCTTTGGAACGCGCACGGCTGCGCCAGTTCTCGTGCAAGGGGGCCAGTTGCCTACGCTCCGAGCTCACGTCTCCAGCAAATGTGGTCAGAACAAAACGTGAAAATTGTCCTGAGTCAAATGGCGAGACAGATGCACAACAAAACAACCGACGCGTTGAAAAATATAAAATCGCCTGTCCGCCGTTAGCACCCCACGGGGATTTCGGAGGCCAGTTACACATATTTCAATGTGATCAGATTTATATGACGGGCCGGCCCTTTAGTCGTGCGTGTGTTTGGCTCTTTGTGGATTTCCAGGAAAGCGTGATGACGTGATGGACTTGGGTTTCCGAAATTCTAGCTTGAGGAATTAATTACCTAAAAAATCAAAACAAATGAACTATTTTTTGGGTAGTCAGGCGTCTTATTTAGGTATCTGGGTGTTTATTTTGACCAAAGCCACGATACTGGAAAACACAAAAAATGACACCCAGGTGTAGATATTGAGTTTGGTAAACCCAAAGTAGGACTGGTGCGGAGTCATAAACAAAACTGCGAAGGATAAA
This sequence comes from Ixodes persulcatus, assembly GCA_013358835.2. Taxonomy (NCBI): domain Eukaryota; kingdom Metazoa; phylum Arthropoda; class Arachnida; order Ixodida; family Ixodidae; genus Ixodes; species Ixodes persulcatus. The sequence continues at coordinate 109,264 of JABSTQ010009963.1, read as the reverse complement.
AATTAACTCGCTGCAATAAATTATAAGAATTCATTTTAATACGAGTTCTGTGATAAGTTCAATGACTGGCCAGGCAAAGATTCTGGGTCTGTGGATCAGTGGCGTCGCCAGGAATTTCTTTCGGGGGGGGGGGGGGGGCTGAGGTGGCTGGAATGTCTACGACTTGGGGTGTGGAGTGGGGGAGGGAGGGAGGGGGGTCAAAATGCATACTTATAATATAGGGTTGGCTGAATTTCATGGGGGGGGGGCGGGGCTAAAGCCACATAAGCTACCCCTCTGGCTACGCTTCTGCTGTTGATAGCTTTTGCACAGAGCTTAAGCAATGTACCAGTCTAAATTTGGTGATTTATGCGCGCAAGTAGTGGTGTGCAAAATTGAAAAAGATGCAAACGGGTAGAATTTGACGTTGTATAAAAGATAGTGCAAGCACGCACATGGTACGCTGATTAAGACTGAAAGAGCACTACAGTTTACACTAGCGTTGAGCGTTTCGAAAGTTAAGGGTACATCGAACGCTAAAGCGTTTACACATATACTGCTCAGGCAGTTATGTTTGAATGTTCATAGTAATTTATTACACTCAGACTTGGTGTACTAGTTTTCTCCTGATTGCTTACAACATAAATAAGGAAAGATTTTACCTCTGCGTTGATAGAACAACTCCACCTGCTGACAGCTACCAATCATCTCGGCGTCGATTATGAATATTCACTGCTTGCCAACGGTTGCGTGCTTAGGACGAGTTTTTACTACGTGATTTCATTCAATCGCAATTGTTCTTGACAAACAACATTGTTTAGTCACGCAAGCGACCATATGTGAAATTTAGAATATTTTGTATTGATTGTGCCACACGTGGCAAGTAGCATAGTTTCTTTTGTTTTCTTGTACAATCCGCTACAGAGAATGTTCCTGGGTTACCTTGGTTTTAATGCATATAGCACACAAAAGGGCACGGACTGAATGGCAGTGGGAAACGAAAACAATAATGATAAACAAGCGTGTAATCACGTGAAAACTGAGGGCATTGCACATATGCAGAATGTAAGCTTTGTTTCACTAAATACATTACAAGTAAAGAATCTGGTTTTATTCTGCGAGCGAAGCGGAACATACATGGGCGAGCATGCTGCCCTGAACTACTCTTCCGGTGAACAAGCACACCGTTCAAAGCATGGAGCTCAATTTTAAAGCTCTTGGTGCGCTCAAACCTTTTCAAACAATTTTATAATCAATTCTATTATTATATATATTTTTTTTAAGTGCGCCTATGTTTTTTTTTAATTTTTTGTGTGTGTTTTGCGTTCACGTGCCATTTTCTAAGTTATGTAATATTTTTCCTGTTTCACTAAATACATTACAAGTAAAGAATCTGGTTTTATTCTGCGAGCGAAGCGGAACATACATGGGCGAGCATGCTGCCCTGAACTACTCTTCCAGTGAACAAGCACACCGTTCAAAGCATGGAGCTCAATTTTAAAGCTCTTGGTGCGCTCAAACCTTTTCAAACAATTTTATAATCAATTCTATTATTATATATATATTTTTTTTTAAGTGCGCCTATGTTTTTTTTTAAATTTTTTGTGTGTGTTTTGCGTTCACGTGCCATTTTCTAAGTTATGTAATATTTTTCCAGAAGTCCGACAACTAAAGTCTGTTTCATCATAAGTAAGAGCCGCACAATCAAAAATGTAGAAAAAAAAAAAAGAACGCGAACACCCGAACACACATTAAAAATGTGATGTAACGGCGCATTTAAAATTAGTCGTTAGTTTCTTTTAAAGAGCAGGAGTTTCGCAGGGCGACATTGTTACCCGTTGTAGATTATAAAAAGTGCACTATACAACTGTTAGCTCGGGGTCTTTAATGTGCATTACACAGTATATGTGATACACGATCGCACGACGGTAGGAAGCAGATGGGCGACAAAACCCAGGGTCCCTGCTAAAGCTCTTGATAAAAGCGTTCTTTACAAGTACCGCCAACCATTGTTGTGGAAAAGCGCAAGACACGTGCCGCGAGCGGGTGCTTCGCCGCCATTCGCTTTCAAGGGCCAGTCATTTTCAAGCTGCGCCGCCATTTGCCTCCAAGGGCCGCTCGAGACACGGGCCTCGTGCACTGGCACATTGGACGTCACTTGAAAGACCAACGCAAACACATCGAGAAACTTTAGTCCCAGGCTCTGCAGCGTGAGCTCTGTGCTTTGAACGGAGCTCGCACTGGCGAATTTTTCCACGTGCTCTGATCTGCGGTGCCATAATACACTCGGCCAACGAAAAAAAAAAAAAAAAAATTGGGTTGTGTGTATGTTTATACAGCCTAGAACTTGGTCTGCCTCAACGGGCGACGAGTCTCCCAGCTGTAGATGAGCAATTTAGCCAGTGCAGTATAAACTGCTAGCCTGGGGTCTTTAACGTGCAGCACGCAGTAGTGATACATCGGCCAACGAACACCCACCGTACCTGGTTTAACCTGTGAGCTAAACCAAATGAGCTACGCTTAGAGTATCGGCACTTTTTCCCCCGATATTGTTGTGGGCGCCGCCATCTTGGTGTTTATTAACAACTCAAACCCAACTGCCGATCGTCGTGATTCAAAAGTGCGACTTCCTCAGCATTAGTTTCGGTGTCAGGAAGCTCACGTAATACTGCTTTGCTTTGTCTCGAACTGTTTAAACATTTGTGGAGGACGGAAAAGCGTTTCCTGTGATTTCAGATAAAGCTTCAGATAACTGACAACCATCATTTTAAGCACCAAGATGTGTATGAAGCATAGCTTATTTAGTGGCTCTAGTTTCGCTCGACAGCATAGGCACAGAAAGAGAACAAACAGCTTGACCTCACGCTCTTGGGGCTGCTTCAGTGGCTTCAACAGCCCGTAGCGTTGGCTGCGCTCCGAACTAAGGTAAAGCAAAGCAAATATTAAGATCTTAGGGTTTCACAAGCCCAACCAACAAAAATCACTTAACACGCCCCATAGCTCTGTGCGTTCTACAGATGCGTGTTGCGGTATGACTCTGTACGTCTGTCCTGGAGGAAGATAAAAAGATAGGCTCTGTGACCCCCTCTTTTCCGAAATAGTGGCCAGACATTGGAAAAGCATGTCACAAAACTTGGTTCGTGAAATGGCATTATTTTTTCGAGCAAGAAATAACCTGCTCACCACTGGGATGACGAAATCATCACTATTTATTGCGTCAGGTGTATTTGCGCTCATGAAGAAAAATTTGAACACATCCTTCTCCCAACGGCCTACGTCGAATAACAAACACTTTTTAAACATGTATGTACAAATAACTCATTTATTGCTACACTTGTATGTACTCGTGAATTAAACGAAGTCGAGCTGCATTTGTGATTAGATCTTGATGTCTATACCAACTACATTCATAATTTTTAGGGCTTCATTGAACGATAACTTCAACAATAGTTAAGGTGGGGTGAGAGTTTGAAAGTGATACTTACAAAATGATTTATAAAATTGGAATAAAATAAGCAAAGTTAATGAAAATTACTACACATCTCCTGGATAAAATTTCGATTCATAAAAATAATTGAAATAAAAAAAATTATTGAATTATTTTTTTTTATTTTTATTTTTATTTATTTTTTACATTAGTACCTTTTTCAAGACAATTACTTATCGCAGAATTCTCAAATTTGGTAGGCCGAAAGCTACGGTACTCCTACGTTCCTGGAACTAGAAGTTGTTTTCGTTGAAAAGATGATGAGAAAGAATTTTTTTTCATGTTTGGTAAAATAAAATCGCCACCTTCCAGTGCTTTTTGTTTAATAAAAAAACACAAATCAAAATCAACCATTGACTCTTGTTCCAGCGAAGCTCAAGATGTGAACACAGCCATCCTAAAAAAATCATTGAAGTAGACTACATAGTTTTTGTAAAAAAGGTACATGAATGACAAAAATTTATGTTCTGAAGAAAAAAGACTTAAAGAAAATAGATAGAAAAAAAATCATCAAAACATTCCAGGATTGTAGTCTTTTTCTTGGGCAGCGTCACTGTAGCATTTCTCTTTGTTTTTTTTTGTTTTTTTTTGTCTTTTCTGTGCTGTTTGGCTTCATCTGTAAGCTTGTAGTTCGCTTTTCCGGATCCGTTTCGAGTCTATTGATGTCAGTGTAGATACACACAGGGGACCAGGGGTGGCATCTAATTGCTTCAACACTTTGATTCGTGACATATTTCTATAATTGTAGAAGGGGATGGCGTCATCAACAACTGTCTAAACCGTCTTAAAGCTACCAAATGTGGTTTTTGGGCGTCTGGCCCAGATCATTTCGTTGAGTGCCTCGTTAGCGTTTTGTGTTCTGCCATGAAGACACCACCTTGACTCCACCAGTCCGGTGATGCACAATGACGCGTGGCTATCGCAGTGCGCACAAACCAAATGTTCTTTTAAAAAACCAAACAAGATACTGACGTCGACAAGGCGGTATCTAATCACACTGTCATTGTCAGCAGTTGCTTCAAACGAACCATTCAAGTCTATTTTCAAAGATGAGGCACATGACTGTGGCCGCACCTTCTTTGCAGGTATGTCCGACGATTGTGACTGTCCGTAGCGATTCACATGAAATTTCCCCTTTGCTGTCAGTCGTTGTGATCTTGCCATTGGTAATATCAAAGAAAACACAGCAGTACGATGTTCACAGTAGCACCAAATAGGCTTCAAAGCTCGAAGTAAATGCTTGAACGTGCCTACCGCCAATTTCACCGCCGTTCAAACGCGCTACAAAGAAACGCCTAGTGACTGAAAAATGTACTAGCTACAAGAAGGAAACCATGAAACCTAAACCGAAACTTTTGTACACACGAAACGAGATTTTTGGTGTGAAATGAAATATTTGTGAAGTTTTCGTGAGACCACGCCCACTTTTTTGCTTACACAGAACATGAAAGAAGGCATCAAGAAGCATTTTCCGCATTACTAATCCCCACATGTTATATATGGTTTGAAAGCTAAGGAAACAGGGTATCAAAAAAAAGCAAAATTTAAAAACAGGATTTTTAGACCAAAGTCTCACCCCACCTTAAAGGGGCGATGCAACGGGTTTTGTATTTTGCGCCAATAGCGCTTAGAACGAATACCTGACGTTAATGACCTGTTAAAAAAAAAAACGAGCAGAGTTCACCCCTCAACTCGCAGCCAGAACAAACGGCCACGTGATCTGGAGCCGATTATATGCCACCAAAGTTGATCATAGCCATGCGCTGGGGTTGGCAAGGCACAGGACACGCGCTGCGTTCCAGACATTGTTATGGTTCGGCTGTTGTCGTCATTGCAGCGATTGGACGCAGGACACTACCCGAGTGCTTCTCGAGCTATAAATTATCACGAGCCCAAATCGAGTGCCCACGCAATGCTCGGGTCCAATCTATGAGCCGTATTCAAATATCGTCAATGGGCTGTACTGCTACCGCCCAGCTACGTCATCAGGTTTTGCGAAGGAGAGATTGAATGAGAACGCTCGGTTTTGTCCTCGAAATTAGAGCGCAACAAAGGAGTTTCTTGGTCAGTGGCGTTGCGTGCGAGTATCCTTGAGTCCCACTAGTGCCAGTAAGCTCGTGTAAACTGAAAAAAACATTACAATTGAATATCGTTGCACCGCCCCTTTAATGGAACACGATGGCTTGATCTCACCGGAAACCTCAACCTGCGATGCTCGCACAATAGGTCGCTTACGAGTATTCTCATAGCATCCTCGATCACCCGCACCAGTGCGCACCGGGGCAGCGAGGTTCGCCCCATCGTCTTCGATCAAGTGCACCGGTGCGCGCCGGACGTCCTCGATGAACGGAGCGCACCCTCCCGGTGCAGCTTTTCGTTGCCCCAACGCGCACCAAGAAAATCGACGGTGCGCCGGGGTGCAGTCCCATCAGGCATTGCGGCCAGGAGCGGGAATCGTGCAGATGGCGGGAATAGCAGACGCGCAGTCTACCGAGATGGCGATCTTTCGAAGACGAACACGAATCGCAGCTGCACTCGAATAATTCCTCAGCTCTTCTGAAACCGAGACGACAATCTTCTTACCATCGCCGCGATTACCGTCGATTGCTGCGGTGCCAAGGAGCGCCCGAAAGGTAAGAACTTCGTGGAAAGCGTTGCGAGGTGTTTCGATGACACCGAGGATTGGCCATTATGTGGTGGTTCTCTTTCTCAAACCACCAATGATGGGCAGCATATACCTGTGGAATTAGTCACCCGCTTCGTGACCCCATCGACAATCACGTCCACGATGTTCATTCGTGTGGGACCGCCAAATCCGCGAGTCAAAAAACAGGAGAGATTGACAGCAGACGGGCACCGCGCGTGGACCTACGCAAGAAAAAAGACAAACAAAATGCGAGGTGACGCATGGTGGAGCTCGCCGCGGTGCACCGCCGCGGCGCAGTTTGTCTTCGATGTTGCACCGACTTCGCGCTACACGACCGAGGAGCGCTGTGCACTGTCCAGGTTTCAGGGCGATTCCGGTGCGAGTTGATCGAAGATGCTATCAATGTGGGACTTCTGAAGCTTCCACTTGCCATAGGAAGCTTTCTTTCGACTAGAGAACCGCACGGGCCTGGGCCAGCCCAAAAACCCGAGCCTGGCCCGGCCCGCGGGCCGGGCTCGGGCCGGGGAGCACGCATTATCTGGGGCCGGGCCAGGCTCGGGCTTGAAAAAAACTTTTTTTGGACCGGCCCGGACAGTCGTGTGCCGCAAATTCTAAATTGTTGATAACAAAAAGTGTGCTCATTGATCTTTTAGGCTCAATGAAAACAAACAAGCGAAGTGCAAAGTCACTACGGCTCCGTTCAAAATGTATAACAAAAAGACGTCTTGCACTTGGAAAGCTTTTAAGTGGATAAAGGAAAACGTATGTACTCTAGCAGCACAGTAGGAGAGCGCATGCTTTATGCTTAGACAGTTTTTAGATTGAAGCCTGCAAACATTTTCGGGCTCATGTTTATAACCTGTCGGGCTCGGGCCGGGCTCAGGCTCATATTTGAAAATTTTTGACGTGCTCCTGTTTATGTCTAAAAATTCTGTCGGGCTCGGGCCGGGCCCGGGCCGTGTCTTTACCGGGCCGGGCCTAGAAATTCCGGCCTGTGCAGTTCTCTACTTTCGACCCATGACACCAGGGGCGAACGCAACACTTCCGAGTGACACAAATTCGGACGCAGCAAACGCGAAGCGCAACTGCGTTGAACCATCACCACACGGAGACCTATCCACCAAAGAACCAAAAAAGAGACACGCACACTGACGCCCCGGCGTGCAAAATGAAACAGGATACGGGCGCGGAAGAACACCTTGTACAGTGCCGATCGCCGAACGGACGATTTCGTGGACAGCGAGCGCCACCTCACGGGAGAGAGAGATACCTTAAAAACAATGGAAACAAGCACCGACACCTTGGTTCTTTTACTTCGCTGTAGTTACGAAACAGATCGACTTACATGAATAATTTTGATATTATTCGATTCCGTAATAAATTTAGAAGACATTAAATGAAATACTTTCCCTGTTTGCATTTAGATAGTATTGTAAATTCGCTCCGAAACCAAGATCGCCGAATTAGCTAATTTTGACAATTTTCATAATTTTTTAAAGAATATAATTAAATTTATAATAAAATATTTGTTCCATTTAATGTCTGGATAATGCCTCAATGTCTTTAAGGCCGGAATTCGCAAGAAGATTCGCGCAGCCGTTATTATGCGACAATTTTTCGAAGATGGCGAAAAACCTCATGTAGTCTCTATGGAGCTCTGAAATGCGCCCCCACTTAAAGGGATACTGAACCAAAGAATTTAGTGTCCATAATAAGTGGCGCACGCTCTTTTCACGAGCCAGCAGCCGCCGGTGTGCGCGAGCACACGCAACGAAAATGACGTCAAATGCCTCCATTCGCGCCTAAGAGGAGAGTGAATTGCATCGGCTTCGGGCCAAAGAAGAATAAATACAGGCTTTTCATCTCTACAAGTGAAAGCTACGTGCTTGTTAGACCAATTAATCGCTTACCTTTTACACCAGACACCACTGTGTAGGTGAAAAACTTGTCTTTATTCTCCTTTGGCCCGAAGCCCATACATTTCACTGTCATCTTAACCGCGAATGAAGGTCGTTGACGTCATTTTTGTTGCGTGTGCTCGCGCACACCGGCGGCTGCTGGCTCGTGAAAAGAGCGTGCGCCACTTATTATGGACACTAAATTCCTTGGTTCAGTATCCCTTTAAGCCTCCTGAAACGTTGGGGCAAGGAATGAACAATGAACCTTTTGTAGAAATACGCGGTGCGCATGCGCGGAGTATTTCATGGGCCTGGGTTCGAGAGTATCTAGTTCCAAACAATCCGCCATCTTGCATTTCTCGCCTTTGAGCGGTTTCGTTGTGTCGACCTCGGGGCGGAAGATTACGCACGATGGGGACAAAGGTGAGCTTGGGGAGCCGTATCTAGGTCACATCGCCTCAATGGGTGAACAGGATGTAGCTGACGTTTTGGGTGTGGAACGGGTGGGAGAGGCCTTGGGCGCGCGTTGTTTTCCAGTTACCAAGTCTCGAACCGATTCGCGTGTCTAGGTGGCAGCACATATTCGCCATGAAGGTCCATTGTGTTGCATTCTAAGCAACTCGTATGAAATTGTATGGCCCAAAGGGCTCGCTTTCAGAAATAAGTAATTGTAAAGTAATTGTATTCCTTTTTAAAATTTGTAATTGTAATGAATTAATTTTCCCATAGTAGTAATTGTAATTTGTAGTTAAACTACATTTGGAGCAAAAAATTGGAATTGCAATTCAATTACATTTTGGAAGTAATTTACTAGTGTGTGCCACACCGGCATATCACATTACGTTAAGGCGGCGTTCCCACGGCGGCCATCTTGAACAAGCCATTAGTTCAACCACTAGATGGCGGCACTCATCCGTGTGGCCTGTGTGGCCAGAAAACAAGCTCGTGGCAGTGATGTTCCTCCTCTGCTCTTAATTTCCTCCTTTCTGCAGCTCGCCCGTGCACGTTCAGCGCTCAGCGCGTGCTCCCGCTGACACAAATGCCAGTAAACGTGCCAGTGGTGCTAGCGGTGCCCAGTTCGCACAGAAGCGGATCCCAGCTAGCTCATCGACCCGATCGAGAGTGCCTAGCTCGAGATCGAGAGGCTCACAAGCCAGTAGCTATCGTTTTAACTATTTAAGAATTAAAAACATAGTCAATCAATCAGTGAAGAATGTTATCAAACGTTAAAGAACATATATAAGACATGCATTGTCAGCATTTCGTTAATGAAAGATCTTTTTCACGACAAAAACGTTTAAAGGGCCTCTGACACGCCAAAAAAAATATTTTTTTTTCATGCTAAACGTTGCAATGGCATATCAGGACATTACAAAAAAATTGTTTCACTATAGAGTTGCGTAGTTTTTTTATAAAAAATAGAAATACGAGGCCCAATTCAAAGTTCCCGCCGTGCACTTTGACGTAACAGTGTACCGCAAGGTGTCGGGGCGGTCAGAAGGGAGGAAGACCTTGGAACCCACCTCACTAAGTACCTGACGGAGACATTTGCTCCTGAGGAGGTGTCCCCACCACAAGAAGGCCGACTTGCCCCGGATCAATCGGACTCCAACCAGGAGGGGGACATCGGCCGAGTGATGGTTGTGCGTGCACTGGCACGCTTGAAAGGGGCTACCTCCCAGGGATTAGACGGGGTCCCGGCGAGCGTTCTCAAGTCCTTGGGAAAAGATGCAGTGGAGCAGCTGGCAGATATCTTTGGAGCAATCTTAAGGGGAGAGGAACCTGTGCCCCAAGATTGGAGGGTCGGCCGCGTGGTTCTGATCAGTGTTGCGGAGTTGCCACTCCGGAGTTGGAATGATTCCGGAATCATTCCGCATTTTCGCGACCCCGGAATGGAATGGGAATGGAATGGCAGCAACCTTGAGGGGAATGGAATGGGAATGGAATTAGATGCCTTTTGCCCAGAATGGAATGGGAATGGAATGGGCCAGGTTCTTTATATATATATATATATATTTTTTTTTTTTTTACGTTCAGCTACACCGAGCCAGTCAGCGAGTCAGCTGTTCAGAAATAAAATGAGCGGTAAACTGCGAACCCGCGTAAGGCCCTAACAGACTTATGCGCCAAAAAATGCAATACAAAAAACAAGCGTCAAAGCGAAGAGCAGAGGGTGGAGGGAGGAGGGCGGCGGTGGCACCTTTCACCAGTGAAGTTCAACACATATTCGAATGCGTCTGCGCCTGTACTATTGCACGGCTCAAGGGTACGTCATCAGTCGACGTGAACGTGACCCCGCTGCTCTGGTGATCCGATACCCAGGAAGGAGGCCAGACGTGGCTTCGCTGTGCGGACCCATACTTCGTACACCTGCGTCTCGTCTCGAGCGCGCTGTTTCTCGGAGAGCTCGCACCTGTGCCGGCCATCTCAGGTCACAATCCACGAGGTCTCTGTTTGGATGATGCTAGGCAAAACTTTGTCGCAACAGGGATGCCACCGTATCGATTTTTCAACCGTAACAGAAGTTAAGACATGTGCTTCAGAATGCTTCAGGTGGTCCACTTTTCTCGAGAATTCCAAATGCAACTGCCTGCATAGTCTTCACCGAGGTCACCTACAACGAAAGTATGTATTGTCTTTTCATACAGCAGCGTGGGTAAAGTTTCATGTTCAAGGCAACAACTACAGATTCAAGAATACTAGTTCATCTCACCGTGACGTCATGTGATCAGGACTGACAGGGGCGCCCTTATTGGACAGGGAAGTGATGATGTTTTGATTGAATTTATTTAGAGGTCGAAGTTTTTTCGCATCACTGGTCAGTCAGACAGGATGTCAGGGAAGGGACCGCGGTCAATGCTTGATGGAACGTTTTTTTAAAGCCATTGAAGACTCTTCGTCCGGAACCACTACCTTCAAGGCGAAGTGCCAAGCCTGCGGGAAAGTAATGTCGACCCCCCCAAAAAAAACTTCCACTTCAAACTTAAAGCCTCATCTCAGTTGGCGTCTCAAAGAAATTTTAAAAATGTATTGCATTATCAGTATTTATATTTCTGCTCTACCAAAAATGTATTCTTGTATTTGTATTTCCAAAGACCTTTTGCCTATTTTTAAAATGTGTTTCCGATACGTATCGCGATACATTTTTACAGATATATTTGAGACTTGAGTGTCAGTATCTTAGCAACTATTTTCATCTATCCCAGTATTTGTATTTTCAAATACATTTTTGAATATTTTTGCCCTACCCTGCAACGTAATGCAGCTGTCAAGTGACACTTTTAACTTTTAGGAATGAGAGGAATGGAATGGAACGATTCAGCCATTCCAGGAGTGGGAATGGGCCCCGTGTCCTCATTCCTAGGAGTTGAAAGGAATGGAATTATCGAAAACTCTAATTCCGCGGAATGGAATGGGAATGGAGTGGGGGTGCCCATTCCGCAACACTGGTTCTGATCCCAAAGAGAGGGGGTGACAAACAGTTCCTCAAGGATTATCGGCCCCTGACCGTGACCTCTACGGTATACCGGACCTTCGCCCATATTATCAAGGAACATATGGCAGCATGGGCAGAAGAGAACCAACTGCTCACCGAGCTTCAGGGTGGATTTCGGAGGGGTCGAAGGTTGGAAGACAACCTGTTCACCCTCACGCAGTGTATTGAAATTGCCCGAAAACAGGGGAGAAGACTGCTGTGCTGCTTTCTAGATGTGGCAAAAGCATATGACAGTGTGCCGCATGCGCAACTCGTGCGACGTTTGGAGGAGCTCCACCTTCCTCATCGGTGGCTAGCTGTCATACGGCGCCTATACTCATGCAATACAGTAATGACGCAACTAAAGGGGGTCGACTCAGATCAAGTCACAGTGACGAGGGGTCTCCGACAGGGATGTCCACTCTCCCCGCTTCTTTATATTCTGTATGTGTCAGGGTTGGAGGAACGCCTGATCCAGTCGGAGGTGGGCTTTTCACTGACACACATGGAAGAAGGCGCAGAGGTGAAGTGGCTGCTGCCGGGCCTCACCTATGCGGACGATATTGTATTGACGGCGGAGACGGTGGAGGACCTGCAGCGTCTAATATGTATATGTGAGACGGAGGCGGCTACGTTGGGCCTTCGGTTCAACGCCAAAAAGTCGGCAGTCCTTCAATTAGCCGGGTCCGATGAGGCTAAATTAAACAGTCTGGTGCTGAATGGCGAGCAAGCACAGGTACAGGAGTCGTACAAATACCTGGGAGTTGTACTGACCAACAAGCCGGAGTACTTGTCCGATCATTATGCTCACCTCCGACAGGCAGCCGTGCGAGGTACGAATGTACTCCGAAAACGTAATCTTTGGAGCTGCAATCGTTTTCTGGTGACTCGCGAACTCTGGAAGGCGGTTGTGGTGCCTGGATTAACCTTCGCCAACGCGGTTCTTTGTGTCCCTGGCACAGTGCGGGAAGTCATGGAACGTCGTCAACGAGAGGTCGGGAGGCAAGCTCTGGGCTGTCACGGAATGGTGGCCACCGAAGCAGTCCAGGGAGATCTTGGGTGGTCGTCGTTCGAGGCCAGGGAGGCGACCAGTAAGATAACCTACGACAGCCGTCTCCGTCTCATGGACCGCGGCCGGTGGGCCAAGAAGATGTTCGTCTACACGTATCTCACGGGAGTGCAGACTGGTTGGAGGAAGCGGCTGTATCAGTTAGAGAAGAAATACGGCTTCTTTTCAACCCCTGTAACTATTACAACAGACAGGAAGTGGGAAACGGAGATAAGAAAGAGGGTGAGAGAGGAGGAGGCAGCTCGGTGGGCAGAAACGGCGAAGTCCAAGTCGACGCTATATATGTACCATCGATATAAGCACGAAATTTCGGCAGAGACTAGACTATACGACAATAGTCTGGGCAGCCGGCTCCTCTTTGAGTCACGCGCAGGAGGGCTGCGAACGCAGGTGTATCGCCGTCGCTTCGACCAGACGGTGGAATCTGCAGCATGCCGTGTGTGTGGTCAGGCGGATGAGACAATTGAACACATTGTGCTGTCGTGCACCGGTCTGCAACCAGTTCAACCGGCGGAGTGTGGACAGGCAACCCGGGAGGTCGCACTGGCAGAGGCACTCGGCTTTGGGTCTGCTTCCAGCTCAGTGGCAGACTCTGCGGGTGGGACTAACGGCAACAACAACGTCGACGCTAAACCTATAACCAACGGAGGGTGGCGTGAGAGGGTGGAAGCCACGAAGCGAAGATTAGAGAACTGGTGGATGCTAGTTCACCAACGGGGATAACCGAATCCCCACTGGCTAGGTCCCAAACTCTACGGGACCGCCCGATTCAAAAGGGAAGAGCCGCAAACCATCATCATCATCATCAGGCATCGCCGGAAGTCACGTGAGTTGTATCCCTCCTCGTGCTTACCGCGAGCGCGTGTAATATTTTTTTAATATTTTTGTTATTCTCCGCACCTCCACGAGCGATCCAAGCAGACAAGGTTTCTTTTATTTGTTTTTCATCGCTTAATGTTACTGTAAAGGTAGAAGAAGCGGAGTCAGTGAATTGACGTGATCAACTACAATGCCTAGAAGGTGCTGTGTGAGGGACTGTCCCGGTATTTCAGCAACTGAAGAAGAGATCACACTGCATGCATTTCTGAGAGACATACATCGGCCGCATGAGCACCCAGTAAACAAGTTCTACTCATGCTCTAGACAAAATACGTACTTTGTGCTCGACGTTTACTTGTACTTGGTACACTCACCAGTTCGTAGATGCCTGGATACTCTCCAGGCATCTACAGCCTGGAGAGTATCCGATGATTCAACGACCTCTGTGTCTCAACCTTCAGCAATGCGATCGGGCGTGTCGTATGCTAGCAATCCTAATTTCTGCAAACGTTCTAAATTTTTTTTTTTTTTTTCAAAACTTGATAGCTTGTTTTGCGCCCAGTATAGCCCTGTATTATCGGACTGACGGCATGCACTCGTACACTGGCTTGTACTCGCAACGCTTTCATCATTGACCTCCATCACGTCGATCCACTGACTCTTCGTCCTCAAATTTTACGGCACGCAAACTAACCAACGGTGCAGGGATAAAGAGCTAGTGGAACTGAAACTTCGTTTTCTACGATCGCTCGTACGAAGAGCAGAATAATAAAAAGGAAAAAAGTCTTAGGCACGGTCGCGGAGAGCACGAGGAGTGAAACTCACGCGACTTCCGGTTAACCCACTTTTAGTGACGTAGCTCGATGCCTCCTTTCTGACCGCCCCGACACCTTGCGGTACACTGTTACGTCACAGTGCACGGCGGGAACTTTGAATTGGGCCTCGTATTTCTATTTTTTATAAAAAAACTACGCAACTCTATAGTGAAAATTTTTTTTTGTAATGTCCTGATATGCCATTGCAACGTTTAGCGTAAAAAAAAAATATTTTTTTTGGCGTGTCAGAGGCCCTTTAAATTCATTTTCGCTGTAAGTGAGAGCGCAGCCGACATAACAGGACAATGAGGCCAATCAAGCAGAACCAAAAAACACTATGTCACGGAGCTCAACATCCTATAGTGCGTTTGTTGTCACCGTCAAAGCAATCAAGCGCAAACCATGCACTATGGCCTTGCGCTTTTAGTATGCGTGTTTGTGCTTGTGTATCTTATAGTCTTTGACTGCATTTTGATCTATAATAAAACAAGCAATAGCAGACTTTTTTTTTTTTTTTCAAGGCGGGTGTTCAGAAGGGCGCTTTATATAACTCATCATTTTGATGGTAGTTTGATTAAACTTGACTACCAATTATCTGACCTTATAAATAACCACCCTAATATTGTTGAAATAGTACGCCGAGGTCGAAGACTCTGCATGTTCAAGAAAAGAGTAAAAGTGAATTTTGTAGCCCAAGTGGCTCAAATTTTGTTAGGCGAGTGGGTAGCAGATTTCAAAGTGAATTTTATGGTGCTTTTGATATTTTTTCCATTATTATTTAGGTCTATTTATAATTTGATGTTGAAAAAAAATATACCAACCTCTTACATGTATCTTTATCTATATATATCTCCGGTTTGATTGCAACCGATATGAAGAATTTTACAGTAACGCTGACATTGTATGTTAATTAATGTGATCTCAATGATGTCGATGGGAATGATTTCCATTTGAAACTTTTGATGACGTTGATATTAAGTATGATAACTACGATGTTTAGCTGATGTCAATTTTATTATTTTATGCATAATTGATTTTTATCCTGACACTGGTCCTGTACACCGTTGAATGCTGTAAAAAGGGGCTGATGGCCTGGTCAGAAGACGTTTAATGCGAGAAAAGTATTTGCCCCACCACGCAAAAATCCGGCGGCGGCGGCGCCGGCGGCATGCGATGGTACCAAAAATGGCCGACGGCGCAAAGAGCAAAAACACGTCAGAAATGCTCGGATTGACGTCAAAATTTTCACGAAGGTTCCTATAAATAAAGTAAATGAACGACTTTCGAAACAAACTTTAGTACATTTCGGTCTGGATGGGAATCGAATCCGGGCCTCCGGGGTGCTAGACGGGCACGCTTCCCCGACTCCACGGCGGCTCCAAGGTCCTGGCTGACTAAGGTGTGCCTAGTGCGTGCGTCATTGCACACGTCCCGTCGCAACCATCTGGCTGACTAAAGGTGTGTCCAAGTGCGTGCGTCATTGGGCACGTGACGGTGCAGCCAATGGGGAGAAGGTGGCGCCACGTCATGAGTGTATAACATGGGCGCGCTGTTTCCCGCGCGTCACACACCGAATCAGCAAAAATAACGCATGTCGAAAAAATAAATCGAAAACTTTTCACCAAAAGGACTGCAATGCTTTCATATTCCCACACGTAAGCAATCAAAAGTGTCTGTGCAGAATTTTCTTTTGTATTCTTTTGCCGCAGCCCCTCAGACACATGTGTGTCTGGAAATAATAATTATTATTATTATTATTAACTCACGCACACAATATTTATTTTTATTTTTACAACATGTTCACGGGAGAACCGCCAAGCGGTCTGGACCATCTAAAGTTCAGTGTGTCTTCACGTTCCTATAGCCGTCTGCACGTTCACGTTCAAATGGAAAAACACCGTAGACCGTCTTCTCTTTTCAAATGACAACGAACCAAAGCAGACACGTAGCCAGGGGGGGGGGGTGCATGAGGCCCGGCCTTCCCCCGAAATCTTTCATTTTGCTGAGACCTCCTCTCCCCCTCCACCTCATACAGCATTTTGTCATGGGCGCCCCCCCCCCCCGCCCCCGCCCCCCCCCCCCCGCAACAAAATCCTGGCTACGTGCCTGAACCGAAGACCACATGAAGTGGTGACAACTTAGCCATTTTTCCGCCCAATCGTTTTTTTATGCATTTTGAAGTGCGCGCAATCCGGTGTCACTCAGCTCGAGCCCGTAGCTTTGGCTAGTGCATAGACGCCATTTTACAGCCCAAATCACGCGCCGAGTGCGCGAGAGCGTCACGCGCTGGCACATTCAGAGCAACAATGGATGTCTTCACCCTGAGACAGACAGACATGTAGGCAACCTAGGCTAGAGTGAACAGGCATGATCTCTTACGGCCATTGCACCGGGAGTAGTTGCTCCCTGCGGCGGCAGCTTGGAGGGGTCGCTGTAACCCTACCGCTCCTACAGTGCTTTAATTCCTTCTGAGAGGCACGTCCTCCTCACCGTGTTGTCCTCTTTGCTCGGGGGTTGAGTTGGATAAGTTTTTAGAGTAATTGGACCTACAGGTCGTGAGGCCAGCTGCCTTCAGGGACTTATGCGGAACACGTCTTTCTCTTCGTCTCCTTAAGAAACAAGCTTGTATAGACAAGAATTTAATTATTGTAAGCCGAAACTTATTTCAATCTGCTCACTACAGTTATTTCAAGCAAGTATAATTGCACACATTTTCAATCGCATTGGTCGGGGAACAGTTGTTCAGGATGGCTCAGGCGGCGTTGGGCATGGTTGTGTGGTCGCACCCCTACGAGGCTAAAGAAGTTCCATTGCTCCTCGGCGAGAGTGAAGGCCACAAGGAAACCGCTCTCTAGCCCGGTCATCGAAGAACATGGCAGGGCAGCACTGAGCATCTCGCTTGATTTTATTTCGCAATACTCATTGCGGGGACTGAGATAAACGAAAGAGAAGCGCGAGGAAACTTCACGAGTTGTGATCCTGGACCGGCTTGCTATACTTCGTTTCACCTTATGTACGAGCGAAGGCAAAGCTGGAAGCGCGAGCACGAAAGCTCTGTGCGTTCAGGCTTTGCTCGAGCGCGCGAGCTGGGGAGAAACGCAAAAAGCGCTGGTCTCGCGCTTCTAGCTTTGGCTTCGCTCGCAGATAAGGTGAAACGAAGTATAGAACAGCGTCTCAGCTGAGACTGAGTGAAAGAAAGCACTGCAAAAGGTTGGTCGCACGACTGTCTTGAGACGCGGCTTGAGTCCCGCTCAGCTCGAGCGCTGGTTTTGGAATTGCTTTCTTTCCCAAAGTCTCAGCTAAGACGCTGTTTCTAGCAAGTCTGACCTGGCTGCTTATAATTAGTTGCAAAGGGCAAGAGTCGTGGTTGGTGTAAACGCAAAGTGGAAGCCTGGAGTCGTTGCATTATTAAACCAACACCATGAAAGTTGATCGTCTGACATTGTTCTTATTTGAAAAAATGAAATAAAAATTAATCCAAAGAAAGACGACCGTAGTGAGGGTTTCGCACATGTGCCACGCTTTTGATAGGGCACTGCATGGAAAGGGGGTTTATTAGACCCTTTTCCTGAGCCTCAGATTTGAACCACGATGACTGGCTGTTTGTTGCCTTAGTATGAGGACCAGTCACTGCGGTTTACACATAACACTCTCCGTATGTTTTCTACAAGTAGAGTACTCAATCCCCGCCCCTGCCCGTTTCGATCTGGATGAGCACCGTACCGGCGTGCGGTCGTGTATCCCTACTGCGTGCCGCACGTTAAAGACCCCAGGCTAGCGGCTGTACTGCACTGGCTAAATGGACCTCTTGGCGAATTGTGCTGCCACCTAGAAACGCGAATCGGTTCGAGACTAGGTGACTGGAAAACAACGCGCACCAAAGGCCTCTCCCACCCGTTCCACACCCAAAACGTCAGCTACATCCTGTTCACCCATTGAGGCGATGTGACCTAGATACGGCTCCCCCCAAGCTCACCTTTGTCCCCACCTTGTCCCCATCTTCCGCCCCGAGGTCGACACAACGAAACCGCTCAAAGGCGAGAAATGCAAGATGGCGGATTGTTTGGAACTAGATACTCTCGAACCCAGGCGCATGAAATACTCCGCGCATGCGCACCGCGTATTTCTACAAAAGGTCCATTGCTCATCTACAGCTGGAAGACTCGTCGCCCTTGGAGGCAGACCAAGTTCTAGGCTGTATAAACATACACACAACCCATTTTTTTTTACAAGTAGAGTAACGTTAAAACTGAAAATCTAAAATTCCTGCACGATGGCGAACAAAACAGAACCAGAGCGGTTGGAAAGCTGGAACCTTAAAAAAGAAAAATGTCGGGTAAAAATATTGGAGTGAAAGAAAAGAAATTCCCCTTTGTTGTCACCATCATATGGAGCTCAATATTCGCACCTTTCGTGGTGTCGGAACATGGCAGGGAGCATTGAATAGCTTATTTATAGGCACTAGATGTTTTCGAGAACTTGCTCGTGACCCTTGTTTTTTTCTTCTTTTTCTTGCAAGATTATTTACTCATTGCAAGAAAGGGGAAGTAGCGCGAGGAAATATTGGAGAAAAGAATCCTCTGCATCAGGAACAGAATCCCCCCAGCGCCACTTTTCCTGAACTTCTCAACCTCGAATTTCAGCCACCTTTCAAAAGATGGCGCAAGTGCGCGTCGTCTGCTACAACATAGGTTCTTTTTATTATTTAGGACAATTAGTATGCTTTAAAAAAATTACAATCATGGAAAGTGATTTTAATTAGAACGAGAAAAGCACTAATTAAAGAATCGTTGCTTAAATTGCTGCCCTCTTCTTTGAAACCTGTTTCTTGCGTACAGAGTCGAGCTTCAAAATAGTCCCATGATTTAAACATATTTTAAACAAATCTGAATATGAATACGAAAAAATCACGCTTCTAGTGAACCAGCTGAGTTCCTCTAGCATACAATAAAAAAAAATTAGGTCAGATGCCAGAACGCTGTCTGAGAAAACCAAGAACGCGTTAAGGGAATTCTTAGAAATTTTACCATAATCAAGTTGTGTTTACAAGAAAACGGCTGGCGTTGCACTTCTAATATTTTGTATTCTGAGTTCCTTTGTTTACCACAAGCATGCCCTTAAATGTCGTTGCTGCGTTATGATGTGAAAGTGAGTTACGAGACTTCAAAATCACATAAAAAAGGCTCTTTTTGAATAAATATTAAAAAATGTGAGCGCGCTAATTAACAAAAACACGTATGCACGGAACTAGACGAGTCCTTCTTCTATTCAATAAAAAAATAAGAACGCGTCTTGGATGCATTGCAAGTCTAGAAACTTGGAATGCATAGAGGTATGTCTTTGAAAATATCAAAACTTGCACTTTTTGTTTTCTTATTGTGCGTTAAGTTTTGAAAAATGCGTATCATATTTTGCACTAAAAGAGTGATGATGAATTGACGATTTATTTTCAAAAAGAACGAAATACGTAACACGCGCACAGACGCGACATTTGCACAGCAAACAGGAGCGTTAGCAGAGCTGCCACCGGTATTATAGTTGGGGCCGTGGGACCGCCGCCTTAAAGGGGTGGTGCAACGATATTCAATTCGAATGTTTTTCACTTTACACGAGCTTACTTGCACTAGTGGAACTCAAGGATACTCGCACGCAACGCCACAGACCAAGAAACTCCTTTGTTGCGCTGTAATTTCGAGGACAAAACCGAGTGTTTTCATTCAATCTCTCCTTCGCAAAACCTGATGACGTAGCTGGGCGGTAGCAGTACCGCCCAGTGACGATATTTGAATGTGGCTCATAGATTGGACCCGAGCATGGCGTGGACACTCGATTTGGGCTCGTGATAATCAATAGCTCGAGAAGCATTCGGGTAGTGGCCCGTGTCCAATCGCTGCAATGACGACAACAGCCGAACCATAACAATGTCTGGAACTCAGCGCGTGTCCTGTGCCTCGCTAACCCCAGCGCTTGGCTATGGTGAACAGATCACGTGGCCGCTTGTTCTGTCTGCGAGTTGAGGGGGTGAACGCTGCTCGTTTTTCTTAATTTTTTTCTGCGACTTCGATTGCGTGTGGTGAAAAACGAACGGGTATTTCCCAGGTCATTAACGTCAGGGATCCGTTCTAAGTGGTATTTGCGCAAAATACAAAAATCGTTGCATCGCCCCTTTAAGATAAAAGGATATATATGAATCGAGCTTACAAAGTGAATTCTATTTAGGCGGTTCTTTCTTAAACGATAGCATCCCATAATCATTTTAGAGCGCAGCTCTTGGGCATCCGTTTCCGCGTTCTGCGGCTTCGCCGTCCAGGTCGGTGTCGGCGTCGGTGCCGCCGTCGGCGTAACCGCCCCGCTAAATTTAGCAAGAAATCGAGCTAGGCTGGAGGTCACTTGACGTCAATTATCCCACTAAATCTAGCGGAGAAACTGAATTTGTTCATGGGTGACGTGACGCGAAGTCCTGGGACGTCATTTTTTAGTACCAATAAATAACTCAAATTCGATGCATGCGTTTTCATAATGATAGGGCTACGAGGCGCTATCACAAAAACAAACCGAAAAAGAAAACTCACAAAAGACTAAGGGATTTTGCAAGGTGAAAAACTGCCTTGAGAGGATAATGATCTACTAAGCGCAAAAAGAAAAAAAAAGAACGTTATGTATGAATTGATGTCACCAGAGTGCATTGGCAATAACGAAATGTATTTGTAAGTAAGGGATTGATTTGACAAGGTAGGCAGGCAGTTTTAGGCTACATTGTCAGGAAGACGCAACGCCAGCTTAGAGCTCGCTTTGCTATAAAATGCCCAGCAGAAACGCTAAATAAAATAGTCTCACTACTAGCAAACGCTCGACCGACTCCGCCAATAGCTACTATATACAACAGAAAAGTATGAAAGATTTTCCGGCCACATTTCACTGATAATTTTGGACAGTTTATAAAATAACTAGCTAATTGGTTGCCAAATTGTGATGGTTGCCAAGTTGTGAGACACAGTTCTCAGAACGGAAGTTCCGCCAACCAAGTATTTCTTTGGCATTGCTGTCGTGACAGCGAGTACAGTTCACTGAATGTCGGCCAGGTGGGGGCTCGAATTAAGTAGCCTTAGAACAGCGGACATTCACTGGGAGCTCCCATGGAGCTTTTCGCAGAACAACTGAAGACCTCGGAGAATGCGTCGAGCTGTCTAAGAGGCCGGTTGCACTGGTCCGTGACTTTCTTCTGTCCGCAGTGCATGAAGCACCAGGCGGCGAAGAAGAGTTGCCGCTCCGACAGATGCTCGAGGCCACGAAGCACTAGAGCTTCGTCAACAGTGTCAGTTAGGTTCACAGTCCTCCAAAGAACTCGAAGCGCAGCCACGCGAATAATGAGGTCCATGTGGCTCGAATCGATTTCTTCGGCTGTCAGATTCTCGCCGATAAAGCAAGCAGCTCTGGATACTAGTCTGACCTTGGAGGAGGCGTTCCAGTAGGTCCAGTTTTCAAATATGCTTGTAGAGATGGCCAATGCAATTACGAATCCCAAGGCAGCGTTTTTGATTATCGGCGGTACGTCAACACCGTAAAGAGGCATTTCCAGGGCGTTAGGATACAACACAAAGCCCTCGGGTGTGGCATTATAAAGGCGAACTACGCCATTTCTTTCAAATGATAAGATATTGACTGGGCTCCGGCGATTTCCCTGGCTATAGGGTACGCGCTCGATGTTTGCATATAGGCTGTCTGTCATGTCTGGAAACTCTGAGTAGTAGCTGTTTAGCGTATCTAGCTTGACCAGCTGGAACAAGACGAGCGATGGATCAGTGGCGCTGTCGTCAACTTCAGTGCCGCCTTTTGCTTCGATCCAGGAGGAGGCGAGGGCCGCCTGAAAAGAACCCCTGATGGTCCTCGTTACATCGGAGAGGTCGGCGAGCACAGCAGGAGTGGCAATAGGATTCATGTAATCTGCGTAGAACGCAAGGCCAATTATCCTATGCAATAGATTGATGCAGAAGGTATTGTGAAATTGGTCGGCTCGCTTGGATGTCAGGTAGTAGAGCTCGTTGAGGTTGGCGTCGTTCAGTAGCCTTGACATTCTCTGAATCATGCACCATCCAAGATAATAGGCCATCATGTGTTCTCCAACTTGCTTGGCGAGGTCGAAGAAGGTGCGTAAAAGATGGGCGTTCCGTACCGTAAACGACAGAGCAGCGACAGAAGTTACGTTATAGTTCTTGGTGATTGAAGTTCGCCATCTCGAGACGGGGATATGAGACGCTGTGAAGGCGGCAACACTGGCCAGGTTCGTGTCGTTCATTGTGCCTCCATCGTTTGAATTATAAGCATCCCGTAGAGGCCGAACGACCATCTTTTCTAGTTGTAGTAGACGCTGATAAGTGAGGGTCGTCCCGTTTGACGTACCCATAAAGTAGCCGTGCATGGTGTCATAATAGAGATTGTATTTCTGGGCTACGAGCATCTCCTCTCTTCTCTCTAGTGCCTGCTCGTAGTATTGCGATGGCTCGATTACAAAGTTTATGCTGTCTTTACTGGTGACGATAAGCAGAACCGGCCAGTAGAAGTCAAGCGCAGTGCAGAACAGGATGTCCAACAAGTCGCTGGTGGCGTCCAGGATGGGCCAATAAATGCCGCAGATCTGGAGTGACTTCTTGAGCGAATGCGCCTCTCGCAGGGTATGCCTTGAGGTATTCAGACAGGACTGGTAAAAACCCGCAGCTTTTTCAATGCTGGTTTGCCCCTTCCTTGGCACGATTCGCCGCTTCGCCATGAGTTTGACAGTCTTGATGAACCTGGAGACGGAAACAAGACGATCGTGACAATACCCTAGTGAAAAAAACCATACGGACCCATACGAACCATATCCCATAATACCATATGAAAGAACCATACGACACATTTTACGCAGTTACTGAATGAGGAATGCCAACGCCAATTTGGTTTTTGGTCTTGGTTATATGTAGCACATTGCCCGTCAAATGGTGTATAAACGAAGGTGTTTTCTTACATGTGTTTTAAATTATTTGTCATAATTCAAAATTTTAAATATATTTATTTGGCGTGCCGCGGTCATCAAATTGTTATATTTTTGTGTGGATATTACGTGCATTACAAATAACTGACCGTATGGGATCACTTAAATTTGTAAACTCTACTGATTTCTGGCAAAACCATACGACCCATACGAGTCGTATGGTATTATGGGATATGGGTCGTATGGGTGCGTATGGTTTTTTTCAGTAGGGTATACATGGATTAATCTAAGAGCCTCTGAGACCCCCAGAGTACTTAAAGTTTATCGTGTGCTTGGTTTGGGTCTCAGAACAGCACCTATATTAAGATAATAAATTAATACTGAGGCCCACGACGGTTATAAAAATTGTCAAAATGAACCGGTGTCTTAATTACTATTATAACCCTTGGTCGCTCGCTAATAATATTCAATATATTCGACTGTGTATAAGAGAAATTTTCTTCATTTCGATATTAAATAAATACAAGTAAATAAGAAACTGACCTTGGTGAGAACATGTGAAATGTGGCGTTTTGGCCACACATGATTTTTTAGTACAAATGGACAGAGTTTGGGGTACGACTGATTTGGTCTTTTTAAAGATGTGTTGATAAGGAGTGATTGCTCGGCTTATCGTAGCCTTTTTATCATTTTCATCTTAGATTGAGAGCTATATCTTTTGTAAACGTACTTCGTGACAGGGCTGGGCAGTATCGCGATAGTATCTTAGAGATACTTTCGAGTATTTGTGTCTCTGTATCGAGATACAATTGAAAAATGTATTCGTATCTCAGTAGTGAAATACATTTACAATGTATCACTTGTATCGCGATACTTTGCCTGACCTAGGTATCTCGTTACATTTGTCGCCGTTTTTGCTATAAATATAAAAGATAACAACATTTGTTTGGTGCGAGTTGCCTCAGAATTCATAATATGAACCCGCTCTATAACATGATCCAACTCATTTATCAACATAGAAGAAAAACTGTGGTTTAAGAAAGGTTGCGGGAAAGAATAGCAAAATCAGCTCCTCTCACAAAGCCTTCCACTCTTTCCGATTTAGGAGAGCGAACGCTGTAAAGAAGTTGAGTGGAGAAAAAGCACGGCACCGTCGTCCGATCTCCTCACACTATGGGTGACTGAGAAGCATATAAGACGACAACTGGAGATGCGCCCTCGCAGCAAAACAGGGTTAATTTCGGGCAGACTGCGCTAACGACTGTGTACCATGTCAAGCATGACCTTCAGTCTTTAACGTTCTGTAACGATGTGGTTCAACGGAGGTGACACGTTTTTTTATCGGCGTTAATGATAAATAAAGAGTTCGAGGTAAGGGGTAGTGCGTTAAATGGCGCGAAAAGAGGAGCACAAGCATAAATTACCATTCACATTCGCCACGAACTGCACCCTCACCACGTGGCACTTTCGGGAACAAATGCATTTCTATAAGTATCTGTATCGGTATTCAGGAATACTTTTTCGCCGTTTCTGCAGAAGTATCTCAGGGATATCCCGTTGCATAAAAGACAAACGTATCTCAGTATTTGTATTTCGGCCTTAAAACATCTGTATCTCAGTATTTGTATTCTCGAATACTTTTTGGAGTATCTCTGCCCAGCCCTGCTTCGTGAAAGGAAATGCACGATCAATTCCATCGTCTACAGGGGGAACAGCGCACCAGCAAAACAGTCACTCGAGTCAACACACATACGAAAGAAAGAGACACTTACACAGAGCTGACTGTCAACTCTCGGGTGTATTTACACTTCTTCGTCTTTTTCTAATTTGTATTATAGGCTAGGGCATGGGATAATAACTGGTCTTTTTTCTTTTCTTTCGATATGAAGCTAAATTTAAAGCTAACTAAATTGAAATTAATGTAGGGCTAGGTAGTCTAATTCTTTTTGCAATAAGGTTGTTGAGGGAGTACTAACACATATCTGTCGTTAAGTTTAGCGATATTTTCTGCCTCGATAATTTCTCTTGTGAGCAATTCCATCGACCACTGCCAAGTTTTTACGTCTGAAACTTGTAACAAAACCTGATGGGTATAGCTTCAAACTGTGTGCTGAATTTCACAAAGATTAACCCGCAATGTTTGTTGTAAGGCTCGCTTGAAAACGAACGAAAATAGCAAAAATTGGCAAACACTGTTTCGTACAAATTCATCGCCATTATGTGTCAACACAAGGTATCAGAACTTCTGGCAGCAAACTTCACTATATGCTCGTGCGCGTATCGTGGTTTTTTTCAAGTTTGGTACTTAGAAATTTGTGACAATGTTTGAAACTGCACCCAAAAATGCATCCTTCAAAGAAAAAAATGATTGTAATACTTTTTTTAACGTTAAATAGATAATGCTGTTATAAACAAGACAGATAATTAAGCAATATTCACATGAGGAAAAATACCTCTCTTCGCTCCCCGGCATGCTCATCACGTGGTAACAACGTCACGCCTTTGTGCGGAGCAGCACTGACGTAGACATCCCAGAGGGATGGAAGAGCTTTCGCTCGGGCTGCACAACCAGTCCCCGCCTTGACGTGGGATCTTTTCGCAATTAGCTGTATTCTGTTCGCGTGTCTGCCCACTTTAAGGGTTTTGTTTAGAGGGATACCGGCGGTGGCATCGGGATGGACTAACTTGCGGCATGCGGCATGTTGTCCGAGAGACCCGAAAAAGCCTTCGGTATTCATCAACGCCGCCCTCGAATCGTTCCTCATACAAGTGGTTTTGAATTCCACGTTCTGTGTGTTTTATCTACACATTCAGAAGGCATTCTCCTTTTTAGCAGGACGCAGTTTATTTTCTGCACCTAATAGCGCTGCTGCCATAATCGCGTATTGCCGTTCCATGTGCGCCTCCCTTTTTTTACTCGTTAGCACGCATGAGTTCTGTTGTCGAGAATGCGACCGTTCAATGCGTGTGATCCCTCTCGGCTCCCCGCCGTTAAATTGAATGCTGGAGTCGGGAGGGAGTCCTGCGGTTCCGTCGATCACTGACGTAAAGCACATCCCCCCCCCCCCCCCCCCCGCAAAGCACCCCCCGTGTGAACACCCCTTTGGCTGCTTCTGACTTCAAGGGAAACTGAAGCGGTTCTGTATTGGAGAAAAACACTTCAATCGTCTTGATTGGGCCTCCAGGGTCACGAATATCAAGATTATTTTTCAATTTGGTGCACGGAGGCTGCAGAAGTTCATTTTAAAAGTACAGCCGAAGCCCCTCCTTACTGGGGCGTGACGTTTTATTAGGAGTTTTCAGAATCTTCGCTGTCACGCACCTACAGCGCCTATCAAAGCTACGCACGCGCACTCTCGCTATTTTCAAAAAAGGTAAGAAAGACACGTCACTGCTGGTGTCAGTGCGGGGGAATATAGGAGGTATTCACTGGCCGCCATATTTGAGGTCACTGTTTAGAGCGCATGCTCAGAACAAGCTCGCATTAATAGGCTGCCAAGACCGGCAATCTTGGTGGTGCGGAATGCACGTGGCGAAAGAACTGTGGAAGCTCGCATTCAGCACGCGCTCCGCAGACGAGCACACAGCTATGGCCGCCAGTGAATACTCCTTATACCTGGCAAGTTCACAACTGCACGCGCTGCCCACACGAGCGACACGCGCTTGGCGGCCCAAAGATCCTAGTATGACGTCACGACTGGTCGGAGGTTTTTCGCGTTTTCTCGCGTTTAGTTACATCTTCGGGGAAAACGAACGTGATATTCAGATTCACGGGTTAAAAAAAATACGCAAAAATCCACCTCTAACTCGTTTTTTTCAAGGCCTGTTTCAGCTTTTTTTTTTTTTTCAGTAAACGTTGCTCCCTTTTGTTCCAGTGAGAGTTGTAGTGGCAAGAGCGGCGGCCGCTTCGTGAAGATTCCGCGCGTAGACGACACGGTGGGGCGCTGCCGTGCCGCGCCTTAGGAGCGCGGCCCGTTGAATAGCGTCGTCGGCGCTTTTCGGCTGCTGCTCCTCTAAGCTCGAGCTTTTAACGACGCGGGAAAATTACTAATGGTAAAAGTTGTTCCTTTGGACTATTGTGTCTAGATTGTGCGCTAACCTCCACTTTACAGGTCCGTGTGTTCTGTAGGAGATCATTTCGTGAAATTTAGGGTACCGACTGATCGTTGATCAGCAATGCTA
This sequence comes from Ixodes persulcatus, assembly GCA_013358835.2. Lineage (NCBI taxonomy): Eukaryota > Metazoa > Arthropoda > Arachnida > Ixodida > Ixodidae > Ixodes > Ixodes persulcatus. Next base: position 81,922 of record JABSTQ010009963.1, on the reverse strand, counting down.
TCATTTAGGCTGCACGCCTTTCAACACGCTTGACAGTTGCGAATTGACCCACGCGAAATTGAAATAGAAAGGAAAAAAAGAAAGAAAGACATTTACGATTCTCTGTAATGCCGAATTAGAGCGCAGCTCTTGAGGAGGAGGAGGGGAGGGGACGGTATGCCTCTCCTCTCCCTCCGCCTTTCCTTCTCCCCTCCCAATTAGGGAAAAGTTTCCACTAAATCCGCTATATTTAGCGTGGAAATCTTTCAGCTAAATTTAGCGGGGAATATTTTCCCAGCAAAGATATTTTTCCGCTAAATTTAGTGGGGAACTTTTTCCTCTTAATTTAACCGGGACATTTTTCCTCTTAATTTAGCCGAGAAATTTTTCCACTAGATTTAGCGGGGAAATATTTTCAGTAAATTTAGCGGGAAAATATTTCCGCTAAATTTAGCGGGGAATTTTTTCCGCTAATGTTGGCGGGGAAATTGTTCCATAAAGCAACGCGCGCGGTTCCGCCGACTGTGACGGCGATGCCGCTCAAGCCGTAAACGGGCGCCTAAGAGCTGCGCTCTAAATTATATACACAGATAAATGTAACACTTTTTTAATGGCCAGTGAAACAATAAAGTAGTATATTTTCTGGCATCGCCCTACTGAAAAAAACCATACGCACCCATACGACCCATATCCCATAATACCATACGACTCGTATGGGTCGTATGGTTTTGCCAGAAATCAGCAGAGTTTACAATTTTAAGTGATCCCATACGGTCAGTTATTTGTAATGCACGTAATATCCACACAAAAAAATATAACAATTTGATGACCGCGGCACGCCAAATAAATATATTTAAAATTTTGAATTATGACAAATAATTTAAAACACATGTAAGAAAACACCTTCGTTCATAGACCATTTGACGGGCAATGTGCTACAGATAACCAAGATCAAAAACCAAATTGGCGTTGGCATTCGTCATTCAGTAACTGCATAAAATGTGTCGTATGGTTCTTTCATATGGTATTATGGGATATGGTTCGTATGGGTCGTATGGTTTTTTTCACTAGGGCGTGTTGCTGATGTGTGGACCAGCGTCGTGGAAGCGGCAAGGCTGAGCGCGTTTATACTCCGTTCACCCTTAAGGTTGAACGCCGCCGTGTATGCCAGTTTTGATTCAATTTTAAAGGTTAATAACTTTCTTTCTAAGTATTCTACACTCATAAAAAAATGGTAAATTTAATAAGTGTTTTAGCTGTACTTTGATGTCTCGATATTACCTTTAGTTTTAGTTGTTAGTTTATTATTTAACTTTTAATAGACCAGTTTTTTGATATTGAACAATTGTTTCTCGAGTTATAACGTCCTACTGTCTACGATAACTTACGTGAACGGTCTGTTGGATATAGTGAATTAAAAAGTAAGCAATTAACTGTACAGAAAATGTATATTTGTAACCAAAAAAAAAATACAGTTTATTATAGTGTTATTTCCTCTTGCTGTAAAACCGAAATCACGTCATGTAACGAAAATAACGAGACATTAAGTTATGAAGCAAGCTTTTGATATTACATTTTTAGAACTTGCATATTGCCGCGAGCGCAGCTGGCCAAGAAGGCAGCTCTCTCGTGGCCTAACGATTATCGCGCGTTCGTTCCACACAGAAAGCTAGGGTTCGATTCCTGGGAGCGACGCATCTTCTGTTATTCCGGCAATTTAGTGTTCTGGTAAATTCGAGAATCCTGTTGTTTGTTCGAGGTCCGAATGTTCTACGCATCGCATATTATACGCCGATTATTCCAGAAGCTCACGCATGTACATAAGGGACTCCGCGTGGCGAGCCGCAGTCAGTTTCGCCCCAGCGTTCGACTCTGCCGTCACGCCGACTTCGACGCCCTTGACACTCTACTTTCTTCTGTTCCCTTTGTATTTTTGGGCACAAGTTCACCCCATCAAACGTTTCAGTTTCCTCAGTTATTCCTTGTTTGTCACCTCGTCATTCGTGACATTTTTGGTGGAGGTGCGGGGTATACCGCATGTCCGTGCAGCGCTACCCTCCGAGGTCCCGCAGTGCAAGTCCGAACCCAAGCCCCCGAGGACCCAACGAAGACCAGACCGAAATCCGATCAGGTCGCCGCAACCTTGGCCTACCCCCGGAACTAGGACCTTTCCCACCCAAAACCAAGCCGAAGAAGACGACGATGGCAGACCAAGCGCAGACCCCGCCCGCTTCTGCCGTCGTATACCTGCCCGTCGCGCCCAGAACTCCGACGCCTTTCTACGGAGACGTTCAGGAGGATATTGAGGAATGGCTGCAACACTATATATGAACGTGTAGCCCGCCACAACGGATGGACGACTGAGCAATTCCTTCACAATCTCTACTTCGCGCTCGAAGGAACTGCGAGGCATTGGTTTGAAAACCACTAAGCGTCCTTCACTACGTGGGGGTCCGGCGCCGCCGAGTTGAAGCGAGCGTTCCTCAACCACCACCGTCGGCAGCGAGCGGAGCACCTTCTCCAAACAAGGGTGCAGGGCCCCAACGAAAGCGTAACCAGCTTCGTTGAGGATGTCATGCGCCTATGTGCCCAAGCCGATCCGGAGGCAGCCGAGGAGAAGCAGCTTCGCGTCCTCATGCGTGGCGTGAAGGCTGAAATTTTCGGGAGCCTTGTCCGCAATCCTCCAACAACCGTCGACGGTTTTGTGGCTGAAGCCACTAACATCGAGCGCGCGCTGTCGGCCCGAGCAAGCCATTACCATCGACTCGCCGGCGTGCCTGCTCCTCCAACTGTCGCATCTCGCCGGCTGATCCTGAACACCGCCGGTGTCGACGGCCTTCGGGAAATCATCCGCGACATCGTCCGGGAAGAACTCCGCAAGATGCTCCCCGCCGCGGATCGCCCATCCCCACTGTCACTCACCGAGATTGTTCGAGAGGAGGTTCACAGAGCCTTCCAACCTGAAGTCCTGATCAACACGACGACGCCGGTGGAACCGACGCTGAGCTACGCCGCCATGGCCCGACGACCTCCGCAAGCTGACCACCAAGCCACGACGCCACCCCGGCGAGACACACCGATGGCGTTACATCCTCGACGCCCGAAAGGAGAAGTCCAGTATGTCCGCCCGGAATGACTATCGCCAAGGAAAACCGACGTGTGGAGGACGGCCGATCGACGCCCGTTGTGCAACCACTGCGGGGAAGCAGACCACACCTACCGCCGATGCCAATACCGTCGACTCGAGTTGCGCGGGTTCCACTCGAACGACCCACGCCCCCGTTATGGTGAACGCCCTCGGGAGATCGACGAGTACCTGCGACGACCTCAGTCCCCCGAGCCTGCGTGCCGCCGAGAGTCCCGGTCGCCGTCGCCACGACGTCCAGCTTCGACGATGCACCGACCCCGACGTGAAAGCCTGTTACACCTCGCTCCTCGCCGGGGAAATTAGGCGCGGCAACCCCTGGAGGTGAAGTTGCCGAAGACGACCGACGCCCAGATCCTCCACGAACGTCGGAGGGCCCCACTCAAACGGCACCAGAGACCGAAACGACGCTCTTGCAACGGCAAAGAATAACCTGAACATCGTTATCGACGGTCACTACGTGTCGGCTCTCGTCGACACCGGAGCAGACTACTCCGCCCTGAGTGGGAGGCTCTCCCAGCGTCTTTGGAAAGTGACGACGCCGTGGGATGGCCTACAGATACGGACCGAAGGGGGACATCTTATCACGCCAGTCGGAAGATGCACTGCTCGCGTCGAGATTCACGGCGAGACGTGTCTGGTAAAGTTCGTCGTTCTACGAGACTGTGCGAGAGACGTTATACTCGGGATGGACTTCTTGTGCGAATACGGCGCCGTCATCGACCTGGAAGCCAACGAATTGAGGCTGCGGAAACCTGTCGTAATGCCCGAGGATCAAAAAACTACGGCAGCCACGTTAGCTACAGTGCGTGTACTCTCCGACGACGTGAACTTGCCACGACTCTCGAGTGTACTTGTGCCTGTCGCGACCGAAAAAGGCATCTGCGGGGAAGCTTTGCTGGAAGGTAGCGTCCAACTGCTCCTAGGAAGAGGGATCGGCGTCGCAAGAGGCATCGCGGAGCTCCAACACGGACGCACTGTAGCACTCGTAACGAACTTCCGACAGGAGGCTCAGCACCTTACGAAAGGCACCGCCGTGGGTCGCGCCGAGGAACTCCCCGACTCAGCCGGCATCGCCGGAGTATCAGACGTTCGTGACCACACGAGACAACGCCGCCTTCGCAGTTCGACATCGATCCAACCCTGCCTACACCACAACGGCGACAACTCAGTGACCTTCTCGCCGAGTTCAGTGAGTGCTTCTCCCCGTCGTCAAAGGTACGCCAAACGACGGTTGCGAAACATCCAATTGTTACTGATGACAACGCGCTTCCCGTTCATCGGTCGCCGTACCGTGTCTCGGTGAAAGAGAGAGAAGTCATCCAGAGCAAGTTGAAGAAATGCTCGACGACGAAATCATCCAGCCCTCAAACAGTCCGTGGGCTTTACCGGTAGTCCTGGTGAAAAAAGAAAGACGGGACTCTCCGGTTCTGCGTGGACTATCGTCGACTGAACGCCGTAACAAAAAAAGGACGTCTACTCGCTGCCCCGCATCGACGACACTCTGGACCGGCTGTGCCACGTCCGATACTTTTCGTCAATGGACCTGAAGAGTGGGTACTGGCAGATCGAGGTTGACGAACGGGATCGTGAGAAGACCAGAAGACTGCCTTCGTCACGCTGGACGGACTGTACGAATATAAAGTGATGCCGTTTGGACTGTGCACAGCACCGGCGACCTTCCAGCGCGTAATGGATACCGTCCTTTCAGGCTTGAAATTGCAAAGCTGTCTCGTCTACCTCAACGACGTCGTGGTATTCGCAAGCGACTTCAACGAGCACCTGAGACGTCTGCGAGCCGTGCTACAGGCTATCCAGAATGCTGGACTGACACTCAGGTCGTCAAAATGTAAGTTCGCTTACGGCGAGCTTAAATTCTTGGGCCATGTGAGTGCTGAGGGTGTAAGCCCTGACCCGGCAAAGACATCCGCTGTCGCCGCATTTCCGAAGCCATCAGACGAGAAAGGGGTAAGAAGATTTCTTGGACTGTGCGCTTACTACAGGCGTTTCGTTCGCGATTTCGCCAATATTTCTACACCGCTCACGCATCTGACGAAGAATGACGTGTACTTCCAGTGGGGGGAGGAGCAAGAACTAGCGTTCAACGAACTGAAGGAAAGACTCCAGTCGCCCCCTATCCTCGGACACTTCTATCCAGCAGCGGAAACGGAAGTTCATACGGACGCCAGGAACGCCGGACTCGGCGCGGTACTCGTCCAAAGACAAGACGGAGCAGAGAGGGTGATCGCTTACGCAAGCCGGGCACTGTCCAAGGCAGAAAAAAATTACTCAACGACCGACAAGGAATGTCTCGCTGTCATCTGGGCGTTAACCAAGTTCCGACCGTACCTGTACGGGATCCCGTTCCGCGTTGTCACGGACCACCACGCTCTCTGTTGGCTCGCCAACCTCAAGGACCCGTCAGGACGCCTCGCGCGCTGGAGTCTCCGACTGCAAGAATTCGACGTAACCATTGTGCATAAGTCTGGAGCAAGCATAACGACGCCGACTGTTTGTCTAGGGCCTCAGTCGAATCTCCTCCCAAAAACACTGACGACGACGATGACGACCGTTTTCTCGGAGCAGTTACAGTTACCGACATGAGAGCACTTCAACGAGGCGACCCGGAACTTCGCGCCGTGATCGACCACCTCGAAGGTCAAGGAAGTTCAGTTCCGCGAGTTTTGGCCCGAGACTTACCAAGCTTCGTTGTGCAGCGAGGCGTGCTCTTCAAGAAGAACTTCGAAACAAGCAACCCTGCCTCGCTGCTGGTTGTTCCGGCCAGCCTGCGAGAAGAAATCTTTCAAGCCTGCCACGACGACCCGACGGCTGGACACCTCGGCTACAGCAGGACGCTCGCCCGGATTCGTGACAAGTACTACTGGCCGAGACTCCCAAAAACCGTCCATCTGTACACACGGTCCTGCCATGAGTGCCAACGACGTAAAAAGCCTCTGACGAAGCGAGCAGGACTTCTGCAGCCGATTCCTTCCCCAACTACGCCCTTCCAGCAGGTTGGAATGGATTTACTTGGCCCTTTTCCGCCGTCAACGTCGGAAGACCACTGGATAATCGTCGCCACAATATATCTCACACGGTACGCCGAGACGAAAGCCCTTCCATCGGGAACAGCGGTTGAAGTCGCCAAGTTTTTCGTCGAGTACATTTTCCTTCGACACGGCGCACCTGAAGTGCTGATCACAGATCGCGGGTCATCTTTCATGGCACAGCTGACTCAAGAAGTTCTTCGGCTCAGTCACACCAGCCATCGACAAACCACCGCCTATCATCCACAAACTAACGGGCTAGCGGAGCGGCTCAACAAGACGATCGCCGACATGATCTCTATGTACGTCGACGTAGAGCACAAGACGTAGGACGAGGTGTTGCCATACGTCACGTTTGCGTACAACACAGCGGTTCGAGAAACCACTGGAATGACACCATTTTAACTGGTACACGGCCGGACGGTTACCACGATGCTCGACGCCATGCTGCCTCACGTGCCGGCCGACGATGGGAACGACTACGCTCAACTGATCTCGCAACGCGCGGAAGAAGCTCGCCAACTGGCACGAATCAAGATTTATGAAAAACAGCGAGTCGACGCACACCGGTATAACCTTCGTCGCCGGGATGTCCACTTTCGACCCGGATACCGGGTATGGGTGTGGACACCAATACGGCGCCGCGGTCTCAGCGAGAAGCTTCTCAAACGCTATTTCGGACCCTACAAAATCATCCGACGCCTCGGCGATCTGAACTACGAAGTTCTCCCCGACGGAGCGCGGCCATCTGCAAGACGCCAGCCACGATCCGAGGTGGTCCACGTCGTCCGGCTCAAACGGTATTAGGAACGATAGAACTCTGGACTCTCCTCAAAGAGTGAACTGTTAACTGTGGCTCGCGACTCTGCTATCCTTTTGCTGTGGATCTGTGTTTTTGTTTTGCGCTGCATCGGGACGATGCACTTTTTTAAAGAGGGGAATAATGCCGCGAGCGCAGCTGGCCAAGAAGGCAGCTCTCTTGTGGCCTAACGATTATCGCGCGTGCGTTCCACACAGAAAGCTAGGGTTCGAATCCTGGGAGCGACGCATCTTTTGTTATTCCGGCAATTTACTGTTCTGGTAAATTCCACAATCCCGTTGCTTGTTCGAGGTCCGAATGTTCTACGGATCGAACATTCTACGCCGATTATTCCAGAAGCTCACGCATGTACAGAAGGGGCTCCGCGTGGCCAGCCGCAGTCAGTTTCGTCCCAGGGTTCGACTCTGCCGTCTCGCCGATTTCGACGCCCGCAACGCTCTGCTTTCTTCTGTTCCCTTTTTATTTTTCGGCACAAGTACGCCCCATTATACGTTTCAGTTTCTTCAGTTATTCCTTGTTTGTCACCTCGTCATTCGTGACATTACAGATTACAGACTTTTTTCAGCCATTTACGGCAAGTTGACGTTTTTAAATCTTAACACATGTCATTTAAGTCACGGTGCACCGATATTCCTTTTTAGCGACCGCGGGAAGGTATTTTCATCCACTCTTGTCAAAGACCTGCTTGCTGCGACAAACATAGTTCACCAGCTTGCTTCCGCGTACCACCCACAAACCAATGGGTTAACTGAACGTTTTAACCGTACGTTGTCACAAATGCTCAGCATGTACATCTCCGCTGATCACAAAAAGTGGCACACAATTTTAATTTATATCCTTTGCCACGCTTTGCGCGACCCTGCCCAACAATTTTAATATAAAGCATACCCGCGAGTTCATAAAATCTACGAGTTTCCGATGATGGGAAGTTTTGAACGCACATTAATTCGTCGGTTTTTGTTCACTGCGATGAACCAACAGCACAAAATCACTAGGAAACTCGTGCATCGTGCGAATCCTGCACCACGTGGCAACCAATCTAATTCATAGCAGTGCAAAGCAAGCGCGAGTCAACAAGAGTACTATTCATAGTATTTGTCATATGTGATTTTGTGAACGTAACTAACAACCGGCACTTGACTGGATGGATGGATGGATGGTAATGGCTATACCCTTTGAATCGGGCTGCAGCTTGCGCCGCCTAACCTGACATTTCGTCATTCCTTCTCTTTTTTTAAAATTTGTATGAATTTTGTTATAACAGCCCCCCCCCCCTCCCTCTCTTTTCAAGTGAATTTATTGCTGATTTTTATCTGTATTTTTTTTTCTTTATCCTTCCCTAGATCTCTTCCACCAATCTTCCAATCTCCTCTTAGTTACCGCAATTCTTTCCCTATCCATTCGTCCATCTATGTCCGGAAAACCCAGTGCCCCCTCCAAATCCGTAGACATCCCTCCCAAGAGGGTGGGACGAAGCCCCGTGCACCTTAAAATTACATGTTCTATAGTTTCTCTTTCGCGGTTGCATACGTCGCACAGAGTGTATACTTCCTGAAATTTAGCTCGTTGATTCGGTTGCCATGGTTGCCGCGATGGCATCGTGGTTTCTGTCGTTAAGTAAAAGCCCCTGCTTGGACTACTCGCTAGCACTTGTATCCTTTACTGCAGCCACCCCTTGAAAAGAGAAGGTGAGGCAGATATAGACAAATTCATAAAGAAACTACAAATTGATGGTAGTGATGATATTTTGATGTTTCACAGGTAAATTGTGGGAATTTGAGCACAGCGAAAGCTACAAGAGCCCGTTCCGTAAATTGAACGGCCTGCCAAGTGGTGGACATGAGCTTGTCGAACGACGTCTCGTCGACAGATTGTTTCGTATACTGCGACGTTTCATCGACAGTTGGTTTCATCGAAAGATTCCCGCAATCGTTTCATTGACATATCTTGCGATGTTTCATCAAAGCGTCTGTCCGCGCACATCGCCTCTGTCGCCGGCATCCAGATGGGCCTAGCTTGCCGAACCCTCGGCGGTTCCATTGAAGATGGGTGCAAACTCGGGTCTGAGATTATATTAAAGTTTCTCCGAGCAGAGTGTAGCTTGAGGGGTCCCTGACATGGGGTGAGTCAGAAAGTCCAACCCTCCCCCCTCAAAAAGTTTACAGTGCAATTTTTCTTCCTAAGATTTTTGAGCAATCTATTCTTACTGGTGTCCTTCCTGAAGATTGAAAAACTGGCAAGGTGGTTCCACTTCATAAATCAGGCGACAAACACTGTCCCGAGAATTATAGACCCATTTCCATAACCAGTACTCTTTGTAAAATGTTAGAGCATATTATTTATTCACATCTTGTTGAATATCTCGAATCCAACTTTTTTTTCTCGTCCTCACAGCATGGCTTTCGTAAATTGCTTTCTTGTGAAACACAACTTCTCGTCTTTACTAACGATTTATTTTCATTACTTGATCATAGATCCAAGGTTGACTGCATTTTTCTTGATTTCTGCAAAGTATTTGATAAAGTTTCTCACCAACTACAACTCTTCAAGCTTAGCAAACTCAACCTTGACCCTCAGATACTAACTTGGATTGAGTGTTTTCTTACAAATCGTTCTCAGTTTCTTCATGTAAATAACTCTAATTCTCCAGCGTCTTCTGTTACTTCTGGCGTCCCTCAAGGCTCCGTTCTAGGTCCTTTGTTATTCCTCATTTACATCAATGACTTGCCGTTGTGTGTCTCATCATCGCTCCGTTTGTTCGTGAATGACTGCGTTATTTATCCTAAGATTACTAATGATTCTGACTCTCTCCTTCTTCAGAACGACTTAAATGCTGTTCTTGATTGGTGGGAGCTGTGGTCCATGACACTTAACACTAAACAATGTAAAACAATGAAAGTGTCTCGCCGTAACACTACGCCTTTTATCTATCATCTTGATAACGTTTTTTTAGGATGTGTGACTTCATATAAATACCTCGGTGTGCATATTACTTCAAACCTCTCCTGGCATATTCATATTAACCACATCATTGCTAATGCCAATTCTATGTTAGGCTACCTAAAACGTAACTTTTCTCTCGCGCCAGTTTCTCTCAAACTAATATTATTCAAATCTTTGGTCTGCTCAAAATTAGAATATGCAGCTTCAATCTGGGATCCTGGTCAGACGACGCTCACTTCTCATCTCGAGTCAGTTCAGAACCGCGGCGCTCGTTTCATACTTCATAATTATCAGCGTACAGCGAGTGTATCCTCCATGAAATCTCTCCTTGCCACTGCTTTCTTTGCGCCGTCAGTGTTCTCGTCTCTGTCTTTTCTATAAGACATACAATTCTAAGCCCATTCTTCAAAAGAAGCTCTTCCTCGACCCCCCTTACGTTTCTCCACGCATTGATCACAAAGTCGGCGTTCCTCATTCTCGAACCTATCAGGATTCTTTTATTCCTAGGACATCATCAGAGTGGAACCACATTCCGGCCTCATTAATATTATTACCCTCGTTAGATGTGTTTAAAAGTGCTGTTACTAATTATTTTTGCGAAAGTGACCGGTGACCTATCATGTCTTCTATTACTGTTTGTTGTTGTTTTTTTCACTCACACCCCTCTGTAACGCCCCCAGGGCCTTGAGGGTATGTAAATAAATAAAAATTAATAAATTCCCGTATCACCTCATATTTATGGCGTGAATGAGATTATTTCTCCTGGAAAGTGGACGTACCTGCACAATGTATCTCAAAAACCAAATCCTTTCCCGAGAAACGCATCAAACTACGCGCAAGTGGGAACACCACGGCTTGAGAACAGTGCTTGCATCGGAGCAATTTGTACATTTTTGTGTCGACCAGAGAGAAATAAAAATATTATCTTCGCAAGATACGGCTGCAGTGCTGACATCGACGTGCAAATAAGGAACCGCGAGAGTTTCATAACCTTAAAATGTAGTTAATTAACGACACTTATGGAGAGCAAGTCCGTAGTGATAAATTTTCTGCGCAACCTACGAGAGGCCAACACGGGGAACCTATTGTGCGTAAGTGCTGCGTCAGCATTCGGATAAAACTCCCACTGAGAGAGACCCAACCCAACTCTTGCGCAGCGCCCATGACCTATTTCTTTTCAGTGTCTTATAAGTGACGCCGGAAATACAGCACTACGGCCTGGCTAGAAGTGTTGTCTCTAGGTTTTGAGCGGTAACTGAATATTAAAAACTATTCCACGATTCAAAATATGATAGCTACGAATAAAACAACTTTTTGCGGCTGAAGGTTCAGCGTAATAAAATAAAAAAAGTCCTATCATCATCAATTTAACTAGCATTCCTGACATGTTGACAGATGGCTTACAAAGCACGATACCTTTCTTTGTAGATAAAGGAGAAAGAAAGCGCACCTTCGTACCTGAAGTTTTAAATTCCGAAGTGCGTCATCATCTTACGTACAATCAGGTTCAAAGTTTTTCTTTTATTTTAAGACCGATGCAATTAGGGAGCAGTTCTGGGGGTGCACAAAAATAAACTTTTAATCGAGTATTAACTAAAACATCTTCCCCTTTAAAATTAGTTGTTGTTCAGCTAAAACAGATTGCTGCATAAGATGCGGCAATACGAGCTGGCCCAGCGACGTGCACGCCGGCACGACACAAAGGCCGTGGTGCTCGGAGCCCCGGCGATGCTAGGCGGGTAAACATCAGAATGGATCATCATATTTTTCATCATTGTAATGTGGCAGCCTGTTTTATAGGTTACCCTTCAAGAGACACCCCCGTATCATTTTATATCTTTTGGTTAGCACTACACTGGGCCAGCTCAAATATGTAACCGCGGACTCCATCCACACCCCTCCATCAAAAATTGTGCGTGTAACGACTTTTCACCTAGCACTCCGTAGTCCGTATATTAGACCAGTTTCATTGCACGTAAGTGGAGACGGTAGAAGGTTTTAGTAAATCGTTCCGAAGACTCCGATAGCGATACCCTACGCCCCACCGCCGCCTTTGCGCATGCATCGTATGGTTTTGGGTATCGTTATCAGGGGTATTGGAGGTATCGGAAAGCTATAGTAAAACCGTCTCATGGTCGCCATGCTTCGTCCGTCCGATGACGGTACAAGGGTCGAGGTCGCGGGTGCCACTGCACCAGCGAACCTCAGCGTACCTCTGGTAAATGTCCATCATAACGGAGCGACGCTCGTAGCGAGTCCAGCCGTCGCACACGTAGCTGTGAAAGTCGTCACAGGGATCCACGGCTGCGCTGATGCTTTTGCTGAGTATTTTGCTGTAGACAGTGCAAGCCTTGGTGGCGCACACGTGCTCTTTCCCGGATCGAGGCAGCAGGACGATGATGGCCAGGGGCAGGACGAGTGCGCCAATGACAAAAAGGAGCAGGCAGGAGACGGAATGGCTTTGGCGCAGGTCGGCCGAAGGCGCCCCAGATCGAGACTGAGTCGCGGGACTCGCAACCAGGCCGGGGAGCAGACAGCTCAGATCCGATCGCTCCTGGGACCACATCGAAATTGCACACCACGGGGTGGTTTCATTTGAAAGCAAACACGCGTGTCAGGGGGGTATTTTGATTTGCCTCAAAAACTTAACATAATCTAGCCCCAAAACCGCGTTTTTTTTTAAATTTTGGTTTGTTGCTGTTTAGGCTGCTTTATTTGTGTACCCAGTTCTGTCGGTTATTCTAATTAGGTAAAAAAGAAAACACTCGCAGTAATTTTTCTTGTAAATATATAACGGTGTATCTTGTCCTTCAAAATAAACTGCTTTGGGATAATTTATGTCAGAAATAATGCTAAACATCGCATCGTTGACGTTTGGTGACATATTCGGATCCTTTATCAGATTCATCGTACATTTTGTTTTTTTTTAAATACTCTACGGTTGTAAGCCTATGCATGTGCTTCCGTCTGGTATCACTTTTCTTTAATTTATTTTCACTAAACAATTTATGAACTTTTCAAATTTTGTAAAAAAATAAATTTAGCAATGATTGGAACCAGGTTGTCTAGACTGTGAATTAACAAGCGCAAATGACTAAGCAGAGGAGGGGATAGGACAGAGCGCTTACTTAAAACTGTCAATTTATTTGCGCTTGTTAATTCACAGTCTAGTAGATGTTCAACCCACTAGCCCCCAATTGATCTTAATGGTACCCGGTTTTTTATTGAAACCCATTTTATATTTATTTTTTATTTTTTCTCCGTTTTTCAATCATGTTATCTTTCCGTGGGAATAATCACAATCAAAGTTCCACACTTTTTGTTGTATTTTCTCTTGAAGTGCCAAAACACATAACATGTACCCGAATCGGCGAAACGGTGGTTTCCAAAGTTGGCTTTACTGCGAAGTATATGTAGCCTTGAAATACGAAGGGAAGGGGTGGCGGAAGTGTTCGGGAGGTGATAGGGCGACGGAAAGTGGCGGGAGAGGGGATTTCTATGGAAGTTCCCCCACTACGCAAAAGTGTCTGAACCTACTCCTCCGATCTTCCAACGCCACAGACTACTTTTTTTTTTTTTTTGGGGGGGGGGGGGGGGCATGTGGAAAGGGGGGGGGGATTTTAATTAGGACATTTGAGTGAGGCTGCATATTTTGTTTATCTTAATTATTATATGTAATATTTCTTTATTTGTTATTTCTTCCCTGAACTTTTGTGCGGTTAACAACCATAAGACGAGATCTGCAAACGCAAGTCTTTATGTTGCAGCTGTCATTTCAGTCCTCTGCTCGAGCCTTTTACATTCGAAGTTGCTTGTGTCTAGCTTTATCAGGTTACGTTGTTGGGCTAGTTGGTTCATCTTAGTTAAATATATAAAATAGCGCAAAAAAGACAAGGACAAGATGTATACAGGACAAGCGCCATTATCAATGGCTGTCGTTCACAAATGTTATCGAGTTCCCTTAAGATTGTCGAGATAACAATTTATATCCAAATGAACGTTTTCCTTCAGCGAAACAGCACCTTGACGTGGATCTGCTTAGGTACGCCTTTTCCCATCACAGCGCTGTTGCTAAGAGCCATACTAATGTGCTTTGGCCAGAATGGCCTCGCACGCCTGGCTGAAAACTCTGCGTGCTGTGCCTGTAAGTTTAGCTCAAGTTTGTGCCAGGTGCAGTTTCCGAGCATGATATGCTCACTCTGGTCGAACACAAAACAAAAATAAAGGCCTGGCATAGCTTTAGAGGCACAAAGTATGACCACAGCTGAAATACTACATCAAAGTTAAGCCGCGTGCTCCACTAAAACCGATTTTGAAGATGCGACCAGCTGTTCTTCAAAGCATTCGGCAAGCGGGTTAACTTTTAGTCAAGGAAGACTGTCGCAGCTCCCCGGTGATGTCTTGCCGCGGTGGAACTGCGGCTGGATCATTGTACCGTGTACCGCAGCACTCTTGGGACCTAACGTCGGGGCCGCACCACTGATGACCAGTGTTGCCATCGCTTTAGCAGCTAGTTTAGGTTTTGCCGCAGACGCCCGAAACCAAACTTTGAGCCGGACCTCGTAATCGTAATAAAATTAACCTCGTAATCGTAATAAAAAGAGTCCTAATCTCAAATTAAAAAAAAATATATATATGTATATATATATAACGGGCATGGTGGCGGGAGGCCGAAGGCGTGGGTATATAACTGGGAAGAAAAAAACCCTTGGTGAAAACAGCAACAACGGACGATTTAATCTTTGACGTTTCGGCCGGAGTCCGGTCTTCGTCAGGAAGACTGACGAAGGCCGGACTACGGCCGAAACGTCGAAGATTAAATCGTCCGTGGTTGCTGTTTTCACCAAGAGTTGTTTTCTTCCCAGTTATATATATATATATATATATATATATATATATATACGATTCACAAGATTTCCTGCTTACGGACTAAACGCGACTCACAACGACTCACGGAGATTCCTGTCAGTGAACAACAAAAAACCCAAACAGTAAGAGCCGAAAAGAAAGTAGGACAAACTATAAGTTGCATTCAGTTACAGTTTTAAGTAAATAATCTCCCGCCTATTACACAAAAGCACGCAGGTGAGACTTCCCAGCTTATTTCTCTTGCTTTGCGTGTGGTGAGTTGTGGCTCAATGCGCATTCAGATTTTGTCAAGTCGTTGGCCCTTCGGGAGAGACGCCAGTTTCATACACTCCCTTCTGTCAGCGTTACGGTATTTTACGATTAATTCCCGAAGCATCAAAATACCTGCAGCGAAAATGGACACAACTGCAGACTCGCTTTGATGGGTAAAACCTTTGACATATTTTACCATACGGGAAATGTAGCGTATTATTCAAATTTCAAATTTCTAATGGATGTTTCTTAAAGCCAATACAGAGATTACAACATTCTAATCACAATGCATAAAATAATGAAGGTCAACTCAAAGCAAACAGCATAAGCCTAAGTGTGTAGTCCAAATATTTGTATTTGTTTTGATACAACCTCAAAGATTAAATTAAAAAGCCAAATCTAACCTCCATAAGCTTTTTACAAGGCTGACTTCAGCAGATCGATGTTAAGCGTGTTTAAGTAGGGAAAAACGTTCATTCGGGTATATTTCCCTTTTTTGTTGGCCATAATATAGAAACTTGACCGGATCTGCAAACGCCAGTCACTTTTAAAACTGGAGCCATGTATGTTCGAGTGCAAAAAGCTAGAGCAGCGAGGGAACTGGAATGCTAGTGAGGAAACAAGGTCTACCGTATGCATCGAGTTTAAACAATGGGATTGAGTCGGTGCACTCTTCACGAAGAAAAGAACATGAAAAACCAAAGAACACCAACTGAGATAAGCAACAATATGTACCCCGACTAGAGTGTCCTAACTTAAATATTATTATTACAAAAAACATGATTTGCCAGTAACGTCAAAACAGCGGATTGTAGGGGCAGACATTTTTTCGAATGAGGCAAGTCCACCTAATCCCCTCCCCCCCCCCGCCCCCTCTCCACCACCATTTTCAAAAATGTGACAGACAGAGAATGCTAGACGAGTGTTTGCGATACTAGGGCTCATCAGAACACAGGGAAACCTTACTCAATTTACTGTTGAATTACATAATTAGTAATAGTAGCCACCATCTCAATTAACCTATCCACCCCTAACTCTCTTGCCTCAAGACAACTCGGCCAAGGCAGGCGATATTTTTTTTAATAAAAATTGATACACGTTTTAGCTCACTCACTCCGTCGCCCCTTCATCTTCTAAGCACGTTGAATACCCCTGCCTTTAGCATTTTAAGGCTAAAAACCTTGCAGTAAAGCCATCTCGCGAAACTAACCTTTCGCCGATTCGCGTGCGTGTATGTGTGTTCGCTTCCACAGAAAATACAGACACTACAAAAAAACACTGCTACATAAAATACGACGAAAGGAAAAAAACCTTGATTATGAGCATCGAAAGTTAAAAATATAAAGAACTGAAAATATAAAAAAAAAGAAATTAAACAACAACAAAAAAAAAATATAAAAGTGGTTCTGTTTACTACGGAATCGGGGCCATACTATAACATTTTCTAATCGATTCAAGACATCCATTCAGGCCTGCGTGCTAGAGTAAATGTGAAACCTCCTCACAGAGATTCCAGACCCCGCCACCTAGTGGTACTATTAAAAATATATAGCCGATAATTCCCGGCACGTTTCCCGCTAGTTTTGTTTATTATATGATCCTCCCCCCCCTCCCCCCCCCCCCCCCCCCAAATCCAGTCATCACCAATTAACCTGCGCGATACTTATTTCAGTAGTTTTAGGAATCTTGAAAACGGACTTTGTTCCAGTAACGTTGACTGAACACGCCTCACGGTCCAATACCAGCTCCTCAGCCCGCAACGCTTCATAATTTTTTAACGCCTTTATATAGTTTGTTATAATAAGCTTAAGAAAAAGTTGGAAAAGATTTACGTGAAAATAAATTCGCTTCCACCTGACCTAGAGTACAGATCGCCCTCTCTAGGGAACGGGTCGCCGCTGATAAATCCGCCTGATACGGGAAAGCAGTTAAATCACGTTGTAATTAACCACCAAAGTATACATAGTACTTCTCTTAAACAAATGAAATACTTTATACAGCTGTAGACTTCGACTAAGAACGAAACAAATATGTGCCTGACCTAGGGCGTTGGTGTTTGTTCGCTGTTCTTTAATATACAGGGTGTTTCAAGAAAGGTGGAAAAATTCGATATTGCGAAAACTACGCGTCCCGACAAAAAAGACTTTTGTCGTTTTGGTCCTGGGCCTAGGGCCTATTTAGGAAAATTATTAAAGTCCGGAATAATTAGATTGTTAGTTATTTTTGCGTAATTAACTTTTTTAATATTCTGTTTAAGGGCATGATTTCAATTACAAAATTGCTCAGCATCATGGAAAAAAAACTGAATCAACAAATTGCAGAACGATAGAAGTCACGCGCAGCATTTTACGGTTTTCTGAAAAACCGCACAAATTCGACGGGTTTTTAAGTTTCGGTTTCCAATCAGAGCGCATCTCGGCCCCGACGGCACCAAGCCCCATGGAGAAATGGTGCAACCAACCTCTGCTGCGCTGTCCTCGCGCGACGAAGCAAAGGCTGGTTGCACTCTTTCTCTACGGGCGCGGTGCCGTCGGGGCCGAGATGCGCTCCGATAGCAAACCGAAACTTAAAAACCCGTTGAATTTGTGCAGTTTTTCAGAAAGCCGTAAAATGCTTCGCCTGCATTCTATCCTTCGGCAATTTGTTGATTTAGTGTTTTTCAATAATGCTGAGCAATTTTCTAATTGAAACCATGCCCTTAAACACAATATTAAAAAAGTTAATTACGCAAAAATAATTAACAAATTAATTTTCCCGGACTTTAATCATTTTCCTATATAGGCCCCTGGCCCAGGACCAAAACCACAGAAGCCTTTTTTGTTGTTGTTGCGAGGCGTAGTTTTTGCAATATCGAATTTGTCCGCCTTTCATGAAACACCCTGTATATTATGTAATTCATTTTGCCGCGTCTCCTTACTATATGTTTTCCTAGCTATCTCATATTAGCAAATTTTGTTTTTTATACAAACTTGGGTGGGTTTCTGTCTGTTTCTTGCTGAATATATATTACTTTATTCTACAAATATTTTACATTTAAGTCTTTTGTCGTTAAAATGCTCTTTATCATAACATGCCCGGTATGTTTGTTAATACAATTTTAGTGTAAATATTTCACTCCATTTAATATTGTCGCTAAATTTCAAATCAATTAATGTTCTTTTTTTGTGTCTGTGTTTTTTTTTTTTTATCTCAGTTCATGGTGTACTTCGTATATCGTCTATAGGCTCGTTGCGCCTGACGTCACGTCCGGTTAGCCTCGAAATTGAAACCAACATTGTCGTCTGCCATCTGTGCCTTGGCGCCATGTTGAAGGCATTCGGCGTCTTATTGCGACAAACAGTAGCTGCCATAGAGCCATAGAACCGTCGTTTGTAAAGTCACATTTATGAATAGTTGCGAGTATTTTCTACCTGTTTGCTTTACTTTTATGCGCATTGGTGATGCTCACCTTGAAGGGAAGCTGAAGAGGTTCATGACGAAAATGAGTTAGAGGTGAGATCATGCTTGTGTTTGTCCCATGAATTCGAATATCATGAGCGTTTCACCCGAGCGTATCACTAGACGCAAGAGAAACCGAAAAACGAACCACTGGTTTTGACGCCATACCCAGAGGTTTCAACTGCCTCGTGTGTGTCGCTTGTGAGGGGACGCATGCAGCGCTTTTGATTGCTCGGATAAGGCTAGCAGAAGGCGCCGAATGTTGTGGTATAGCCTCCTTTAATCTTCAGAGCCGGTCAGTTCCCCGACGGAGCCATGGAGCAACCTGCCGCCGGAAAAAGGCGAGTAGCAGCGTCGAACGGCTCCCGAAATGATAGCGCACAGCCATTTGTGGGGTGCCGCCTCAGTCAGCGCCACTGGGCAGGCTGTGGCATCTCCGCGAAACACAGCTGCGTTTGAATGTTTGCATTTCCTCCGAAATCATAGTGTACACCCAGGCGCGGTTGGCGCGGGGGACACGTTAATCGTCAAATGCTCAAGGCACAATTGGCCCACCTTTCATCCGCAAAAAAAGTGCGTGTTCGTGTTTTCGCGCTGCCTGAGCGGTCCCCCTTCCTAGGCGGTGTTGACCCAGCGCCACATCTCCGTTGTTCCTCCCATCCAATTTACAGTGGTCAGGGTCTTTCGCGATTTAACAAGCTTTGTAGAATAAAGGAGGCAATGGTTGAGATCTCGGAATATTACGTAGGGTTTTGTGTTTTCTGATAAATCTGAAAAACTCCGAAAATTACCTGCCGATAAAATTGTGGTTAATTCGGATTTCTTCGATAAACTTCGAATTTTGATGTAGTTGATCACCCCGAACAAATTGACGAGCGTCTGTGCGTGGCCACGACGTAGCTCATCGCGAAGACGAAACGAGCAAGCCAGGGCAAAGAGTTACGTCCTATAACTTGTCTCCCGAACATCTACAAGCTGGTGAGCAAGGTTGTCACAGTTCCGGTGACGGACCTGTGCGAGGTGAATACATGACCTCGGCCAACCAGATGGGTACTCGAAAAGGCTGCCAAGATGCCGAACAGCAAGCCCTCCTGAACAGAATGCTCAACCAAAAGCACAACATTGAAACTTTTACGCCCTGGATTGATAATTAGAAGGCGCATGACAGCGTCCAACACGACAACCTGGTGGCCGTACTGAGGAAGTTGGGCATGCCGGAGAACATCATCGAATTCGTCAAGCAGACGCTGGCCTTCCAACGCACCAGCCTGGTTTGCCGTGAGGGCGAGATTGGCCAGGTAAAAATCAACAAAGGACTCCACTAGGGGGATAGTCTCTCGCCGGGGCTGTTCGTCCTCGCGTTGTAAGCCTTGAGCCGCCGACTTAACCAGGACTGTGAACAATTGCAGATGACCAACATCGAACGCAACCACTTAATTTTCAACGATGACATCAAATTACTGGCTGACACAGAAGAGACGTTAATCAGGCTGTGTGGCCTAAGCGATCAAACGTTTTGTCAGGTGGGACTAAGAGTGAATCAGCAGAAGTCGGCGAGTAACGTCGGGAGCAGTGGAGTCGTCAGAGAGATGGTAGACGATCACAGAGGTTACAACTATCTGGGCATCCTGGAAGAATCTCGAAATGTGGTGAAAGATGAGAACGAGGCCATCGTTACAAACAAGGCCACCGAAAGAACGAGAATGCTTTGCAAGACAAAGCTAAACACTGCCAACCTACTTAGAGGAATCAATGAATATTCACTCGCGAACCTCAATTACTATAAAGGTCTCCTGCCTTTCAAGCCGAAGAAGCGCGACCAACTGGAAAGGGGACTAGCTTGCATGGAGGAGAAAGCTGAGCTAATGCTCTTGAAAATGCTAAAATTTCTCGAAGAGGACCCGAAGACAAGACCGCTGATGGAACAGGAGAAAGTGAAAAAAAAAAAAAAAACAGCTCGAGCGAATATGTGAGTACCTGTAGGAAAAGTACCAACTTGAATAGACCAACCTGACTGTGAAAAACATTCGAAAAAAAAAAAGCAGGAAGAAGTCGAATGAGGCGAATAAAGGAGACGGTGATGCACGGCATTCTATTCAATAATGGAAACTGTGCCAACGAAGATGGCCAATCCAAGGATAACAACGAAGACAACAGCAATGTGGTCCCCAGCATTTACAAACGAAGAATGTCATGAATGTGGCTAACGAATGGACATGTCGCCACAGCAGGAGGGAATGTTCACAAAATTACAAGATCGTAACCAGTACTTTAGAGGAATGTCAAAAAGATGTCCCCACTGCTTCAAGGGCTCCAGGATAGTGGAACACCTGGCGACAGATTGTGGAGGAATGCTGGACCTGTGTTACAAGAAACGCCATGATGAAGTCGTCAGATGCCTTCACCTTTTTTACACCAAGAAGTATTGATTGGACCAAAGCAGTAAGCTGAAGACTTACAAAGTTGAAAAGGTAATATCGAATGATAGTGTAAATATCAAATCAGACGTAAAGATCGAGACGGAACTGTCCCTTGAATACAACAAGCCCGACCTGATGACACATGATTTGAATACGAAAGAAATCACACTGATTGAGGTTTGCTTTACCAACAATGATATCCTGGCCGAAACCGAGTTGCGAAAATCACAGTAATACGACCTACTGAAAAATGTGCTCATGTTAATGTACCCCGGGGTGCAGAGTAATTACAGTACCGGCGGTGATGACCTCGGATGAGCTAGTGACAAGATATTTTCAAAGGTTATTTGAAACAGCTCGAAGTCACCAATAGGCTCATGGCATACATACAGTCGGTAGTCTTAAAGCGAACTTGCGAGAGTTTCCTAGAAGACTGCCGAAGAATACAAAGAGGAGACTGGCTGGAGGAATGAGGTGGACGAAATGATGGCTCAGCTCGACACGCAGCCCGCTGGGCCAGAACAAAGAGCTCAGTTAATGCCCAGATGAGCTTCATCTGCAAGGAATTACTTGGATGCATTAATCATATTTATTGTTAATCTAGAGGAAAAGATCCCATGCATTGGGGCCACTTGAAAGCGGCGGGTCTTAGTCGCGGGCATTGGCGGCACTAGCTGGGGCTCTCGAGGGGCTCATATCACCGGCGACGCCTTAATAGGCACAAAAATGCAGCAAAACATCCCTTGTAAGGTCTGTACCTTGTTGTTCCCTAACTTGATTTGCAGGAAAACACTTGAATCGCGCATTCCATGAACATAAATTAAAGGGCCCATGAAACGAATTTCGGGCTGGAATGAATCAATTTATATTGGGATTTTACTAATAGCACATCGTTCAATGGGCTAAAAGAAAAAAGGTAGAAAATCAAAAGCCTGACTTTCAGTACGAAAATTTGAAAAACACAGCGGACTATTTCGTAAATCCTTCCCTTCGTAAGCTCTCTGCCGTTTCACTGTGATACATCCGCGGACCCCGCAGCGCGTCACTGGGCCCCCCCATCGCGTCACCGGGCCCAAACGAACATCACAAGACACCGGACCTCACTTATTCCCTTCATCCCTAAGCTGACATTGTGGTGGAAGCTACGCGCTTGCCGGACCAATCAGCAACCCCCTTTCATCACCTGACCTCATTCTCTGCGCGTGGATATGCGCGAGAGAGCGTGATCACGTGGCAAAGGTGTGGCTGGCCTAAGGAGCACGTAACTTTCATAGCACTGTCAGCTTCGGGGTTAACGGGGTGGGGAAAGCAACTTTTGTCTGAATAGACCATATGCAAAAAGAAGCGCCATCTAGTGTATTCATGATCAATGATCAGATTTCCTCCATATTGGGGGGTTCCCGTACCGACGATTTCGCCCGAAAAACAATAGTCCCGGCAAAGTGTAAGTCGTAGAACTAAAATATGATCACCTGCTGCAAGTCCAGTACGAACCCTTCACAGGACGTCTTCGAGAAATACCGTTCATTGACCTGGATGGCCCAGTTCACTGCTTGAGTGACGAGTCTTGCGACCTCGTTGCTGACAATTCCTTTTCCTGAATTTGGCGGCCGTCTTTCTTTTCTTCTTTGATCCGAAACTAACCAGCAACCCATTGTGTGTACAAATAAACTGCCCTAATATCATGAAACCCGAGTTAAATGCAGATGCGCCTCGTCCACAACTGGGAGATGTGATAAACCCCCCAATATGGCGGCTCCTAATATTCATGATGATGATAGCTGGCAAGGATTTCGCATATGGCCTATTTTGAGCGACGGGCTAATCTTCTAGGGGGATACTGGATGTGTCCGGATTACACAAACGAGAGTCCGAGCAAGAGGGGACTCCACCTCTCCGTCTTTTTGAACTGGTCGGTAGAATGCGCGATTTATTAGTTGAGGAGGAAAGCTAAACAGGAAAATATTGGAAAAACGTTTCATGACTTCTTTAAGTTGACGTGCGCTCGAGCAACTTCAGCTCGTCGTGCCAGTTCTTTCGACACTCTGTTTCTCATTCTTTCTTTCGGCAACGCCGAAGTCAGCGCCCAGGATCGGCCGCGTTCTGCTCCCGTCTTTACCTACCTGAGCGTCGCCTTGTCCTGCTTCCTAATGATTGCCGGAATTCTAAGAAAAACCAATACTGCTGGCCGTAGCTCCATTTTGTCGCCGACATTTACGGCTAGGAACAATTAGCTACGGCGCCACTGACCCATTTAAACTTCGAGTGAGTGGACAAACTACAGCGCGAACTTGGCTCTAAAGCACAAAACAAAACATAGCAGAAGAGCGACGAATGCCTCCTACATAGATTCCGGCGGGTTCCGGCGAGATTTCCAAACCAGAGGTAGCCTTGCATCATGCTCTCGTGCAAGAACCTTATTCTAGTGTGTTTGAGATATCAACAGATTGCTTTGACTTTTCTGGCCCGCGGTACTCGCGGGCCAGAAACGAATTTCCGTAAAGGGCAACTGCGGTGCATTTCTAATATTAAGAAAACAATTCAGTTCTCTTCAGAACGCCTAAAAAGGTCACGCAACACTTATTCCGATTTACTTCCGCCTAAAAGTTGATAAAACTAGCACCCTGCTAATCCTAATGGGCGCGTCGCGGTGTAACAAACAGCGCAGTCCCATCTGTGTTGGAGCAGCACACTGGCGCTTCCAACGTCATGCCCAGGAAGATTTGTTTGCTTGGTTTGTACTTCGAATGCGTTAGCATTAGTTCCTACATGACAGGAAAATCGGACGCGTCCATCTATGGACAAAACAATGGAAAGGGAAGCGCGCCACGTAGAGAGGAGGAAAGTAGTGACAACATGTAGTGAACGGTAAAGGTGAGAAGAGGAGACGTCACGGGGCAGAAGCCAATGCACGTGCGGATGCTGGGGCGAGTCTGAACTCGCATGTGTGCGGAGCGCATTTGCCTTGGCTTGTGCTACAAGACGGAGTGTGTCTCAATGTCCTTTTGCTTAGGGTGATACCGTCAGTCAACGTCCCGAGGGAGGGGGCCGGTCAGGATGGTAACGACCTATGATGGTGTACGCCCGATGACAGCCACCGGGAAGTCGAGTAAAAAAAACAACTAAACGTTGTTCGATCCCGCTGGACACATTACGACGTTGGTTGATTTACAAAGGCCAGTGTGGTCACATTTATTTCAAAACAAAACGACAACTCAACAATAATTTACATTGCAAAGCTCCTAAATTGAAAACCCATACCTTGGTCCCAAGCCGAATCTCTTGAGAATCCTCTCGGCATCCCTTTTGAAGACTCGTA
This sequence comes from Ixodes persulcatus, assembly GCA_013358835.2. Lineage (NCBI taxonomy): Eukaryota > Metazoa > Arthropoda > Arachnida > Ixodida > Ixodidae > Ixodes > Ixodes persulcatus. Next base: position 57,690 of record JABSTQ010009963.1, on the reverse strand, counting down.
GGAGCCTCCTTTGCCTACAGAGACCGACCAATTACTTCAAATTTCCAAAATGTTACGTGGTATACTCTTACTTCATTAATCAACGAGCAGTCAACGTGTTCCCCCTCCGACACCTCAACGGACAAAACCAAATTCCTTGCAGAATCACTACGTGCTTCCCTCGCCGCCTGGCTGGCTCCACACAATTGAGTCATTACGTTGGTTATAAGCAAAGGTTCTACACCAAACGGTGAAATACCCCGTACACAAGCACACACGCTTAAAAGCCAGAAGTGCGAACATGTACCGCTGCCCAAGACACAAGGGTTTGGCGCCCCAAACCGACACCCAATCCGTTTGTTAATGACCGTGGTCCTATCATATGGACACCCGCCCACTCCGCTGTACCAGGCAATGCAACCGCCCACCTCGGCCCGAGAGTTATCCCACCGGGCCCTGGGAGACGAGCAGTAACAGCCGGCCCCATTGGTAACATATCAAGGGTTCACGCTGCACTACAGGTTAGAACGACGTACCAACTTACCCGCACACAAACAACTATCGAAAAAAATTGACCGCATCTCCACGTGGTGAATGATGTTGCTTGGGGCGAAGCTCTGGTGGTGCTTGTCTGCGTAGACGCCAAGCCGCAGCATGCCGAGCCTTTTCATTCATGTCAGTAGGAGAATGTGTGGTTTTCTTATTTTTATTTTTTGAAGCAGACAGATGGGATGGCATCTCAGAACCCCCTACTCTTTTTTTTTTCTTATTTTTTTCTTCTTCTTTTTTGAGCCTTTTCATTCATGTCAGTAGGAGAATGTGTGGTTTTCTTCTTTTTCTTTTTTTAAGCAGACAGATGGGATGGCATCTCAGAACCCCCTACTCTTTTTTTCTTCTTTTTCTTTTTTCATAATTTTTTTCATCTTTTTTTTTCCAATTTTTTTTTTGCCCTACACGAGCACGTGAGCATGTGCTCACGTGTTCGTGAGCACGTGATCTCACGAGCAGAAGCACGAGCACCCGACGCCGGCCTACGGCGGACGGCGGACGGACATACGGACATGGCTAGCCCCTAAGGAGCTTCGCCCCTAAAAGCAGGAACGACATCACCGTGCACGACAGACTAACACCTTCCTCCATCCCACTATATGCCATATCTTTTTCCCCACCCTCTATTCCCGTTAGGCCGATTTTGCGGAGCCCCCGGGACCCTTTTAGATGCGGAGCATCTCTTGCTCGGGTCTATGTCCCGCGGCGTCGTAGTCCGCACTCACACTACGCATGCGCAACTCTCCTCCTTCCCTCTCTCCAACAGCTGCGCGGTACTCTCTCCGCTCTCTCTCTCTACCAGCTGCGTGCACTTCGCGTGCGTTCGCTTCTATCACACCGCGCGCGCATGCGCAACTCTCCTCTTCTAGTCTCCTCTCCTTCAAGTGTGAATATAAGCAGCGGTAGGGCGCTGCGCGCGTTCGGGGGGAGGAAGTGGCCGAGTGGCGTCTCAGCTCGGAGCGTGGAGCGAAAGCTTGCGCTGGGAACCTCCTGGGTTCGATCGCCGCCGCCCCCGCCCGTTTCGATCTGGATGAGTTTCGTACCGGCACGCGTTCGTGTGATCACTACTGCGTGATGCACGTTAAAAACCCCAGGTTAGCGGTTGTACTGCACTGGCTAAATTTCTCATCTGCAGCTAAGACACCGATTACCCGTTGAGGCGCATCTCCATCAAGGCTGTATAAACATAAAGAGCAAACCTGCGCGCGTTCAGTTCAGCGCTGTTGACTCCACTTCACTCCGTTCTTCCGATGAAGTGTGATGGATGCAACAGTCCCGTCAGTTAGTGGGTTGGCGCAAGCAAGCGTCAGCACCACCCAACAAACTAACAGCAACGCTACGTCCACTGAAGACAAAAACGTTACTAACAACGTTACTAACACCGTTAATAACGATCCGCGATGCTCCGCATCACCCCATGGTTCCCCTCGGGAAGATGGTGTAATTTTTTTTTTATGTGGTACGAGGATGCGACCAAAACCCCACCCAATCATCTAATCCCTTCCATTTTTCATACGAGCTTTGGGAGAGAGCACTGACCAGCTCCAACCTGGATGACCAGCTCATGCTCGTGTCGAGGGCTGTGAAGCAAGGAAAGCTCGAGGAGCCTTTGACTAAGGACTCCACCCCATCGCTTTCTCATAATAAAGACGTTTATTCTCTCTCTCTCTCTCCGACTCGTCTCTACCGTGCCTCGCGGCTGCTCGAAGCTCTCCGCGCGCGGGGTGGAAGACCACTCCACGTTTATGGCCTCCAGAAAGCGTCTCCCTGCCACGAGGTAACGCTCCCTCCCAAAAATGCCGACACAAACATAGGCATATAAGACTTTCTGTGAACAAATCTTCCTCCGTCTTTGTAGTACCCGATGTGTGATAGCACGCACTCACAGGGAAAATACAAATAAAATGTTGACAACATAATGTCGCCGTAGCACAGTCAGCGCCACGAGCGCGTGCACGGGGACGCTGTTTTACGCGCTTCCGAACAAACAAAAAAAAAAGAAGAAAAATGCGCGTTTGGCACAAAATGGCCAGATGTCATCGCCCTAAACAAAATGCGCATGAAGGCACCTATAGTGTGAACCAAGTTCTAGCGCTGATTCAAGTGGGCGGCAAAAAAAGACGGATTGCGAACCAAGGAGACGGGCTGCCAAAACCGGTGAACATCAAAAACAGCGGATTGTGAAAACAGAGTTCGAGTGGCAGATTCGTTTCTTACATCTCTTTTCATGATCATAATCGAAACATCACGTGCATCCTATTCTCAACTATGTAGAGTTGCTACATTTAACCCTTATGCTCTTATTAAAACTGTTTCTCACTACCACCGCTAGGGGATTCTTTTCGGTTTCTGGTTGGCCGAGGGAACATGCCAAGCCCTCTATCTGCGTCTGGTGCACGGCCTGGCTCTCTCCGCTCCTCCCATTGACCAAACTTTCTCTATACACGGCTCTGCGTTTGCCATACTGTTCGCGGAACGCGCAGGTGCCAGAGCCATATACAGGGTGTTTCACGAAAGGTTGACAAATTCTATATTGCGAAATCTACGCATCGCACACACACACAAAAAAAAAAATGCTTGTGCAGTTTTGGCTCTAGGCCAGGGGCCTATATAAAAAAATTATTAAAGTTTGGGATAATTAAGTTGTTAATTATTTTCGCGTATTTAAACTTTCAATGATTGTGTTTAAGTGCAAGGTTGCAATTAGAATCTTGCTGAGCATCATCGAAAAACACTAAATCAACAAATTGCAGAACGATAGAAAGCACGCCCGGTACTTAACGGCTTTCTGAAAAACCGAACAACTTCGACGGGTTTTTAAGCTTCGGTTTGCAATCGAAGCGCTTCTCGGCACCGACGGTACCGCACCCCGTGGAGAAATAGTGCAACCAACCTCTGCTGAGTTGCGCGAGGACAGCGCAGCAGAGCTTGGTTGCACTATTTCTCCACGGGGTGCGGTACCGTCGGTGCCGAGAAGCGCTTCTATTGCAAACCGAAGCTTAAAAACCCGTCGAAGTTGTTCGGTTTTTCAGAAAGCCGTTAAGTACCGGGCGTGCTTTCTATCGTTCTGCAATTTGTTGATTTTGTGTTTTTCGATGATGCTCAGCAATATTCTAATTGAAACCTTGCACTTAAACACAATAATGAGAAATTAATTAGGCAAAAATAGTTAACAACTTAATTATCCCAAGCTTTAATAATTTACTTAAAATGGGCCTCTGGCCCAGGACCAAAGCGACGCAAGCTTTTTGGCGCATAGTTTTCGCATTATCGAATTTGTCCACTTTTCGTGAAACATCCTGTATAGAGAGAGTTTAGCCATTAATTGGGAACTATAGGAGGCAAATGAAAAGACGCCATTGGCCGAAAGTGGGCAGGGCGTGTTTCAGGGCGTCTTCACAAATTCGGATGTGGCCAACCAGAAGCCGAAAATAATACTTGGCGGTGTTCGGGAGAAACAAAATTAATAAGTGCGTCGGAGTAACTCTCGGTTACTGAAAATATGGTGCACGTGATGTTTCAATCACTGTCATCCAAAATCATTGTGGAAGAGCGCGATTAGCGGAATGGTCGACATAATCCGTACGCCAGGTGCCGAGGGCTGGGAATTTGCCGTCCAAGCGGTCACACTCTGTCCGAGCAAAAAAGAGTTAGAGGGGTACGTTCGTTCCTTACATTTTTTTGCATGATTATAATCGAAACACCACGTGCACCCTATTTTCAACCACGAAGAGTTAATTCATTTAACTCTTACGCACTCTTTAAAATTGTTTCTCGCTACCATCGTTAGGGGATTCTTTTCGGCTTCTGGTTGGCCAAGAGAGCATGCCAAGCCCTCTATTCGTGTCTAGTGCACGTCTTGGCTCTGCCCGCTCCTCTTGTTGACCAAACTCTTTCTATACACGGCTCTGGCACACGCTTGTGTGCTCCAGTGCGAGCACCCATCAACGCCGGCAGCGTTCGTTGCGGCCGAGAGCGCCCGTTTGCGACGTTAAACGCGGCATACATCTACAAACCCATGGCGACATATTTACTTGTGGTTTAAACTGAACTTAAGTTTCTACAAATATCTTAAAATCAAGCCCCTAGCAAAACCCGCCTTCTTCTGCTCTAAAACACTAGCTGCTGCCGTCGTAGTTCAGGCGCCGTCGGGTGTAGCAGACTGCAGATCGTGGCAGACGGCATTTCGGCCCTTGCGCCGAGCTGCGCCAACACCAGCTAGAATACTGAAGGCCTCCGAACTCTTGCTCCATGCAACTTCATTACAGTCGCATGGCGCCAACTCAGCGATTGGGCCCGAGCCCGATGCCGAGCGTCCATCGACGCGTTCCTTGGACACGAGTCCCAGCCGAGCACTGACGCAGAACTCGTATCCAATCCGTGTCTTCGCTCGAACTCGCCGTGATGACGTCCAAAAGTTCAGTGCATGGGCTATTATTATTGTATGTGGTGTGGGCTGTGCTCGGGCGCTTTGTAGCCGATGCCAGGGTTTCTACCACGTGGTTAGATCATGTAGGTGACGCCACAGAAGCAATGTTGCCTGCTAGAGGCATGGTTCCGGTTTGTGGCGCGCTTTAAATAGAGATTGCACGAAAAATATTATACTTATTGGAAAGAAATGACAGACTCGTTAACTGCTGTTCGGGATATATAATCAACCAGTAACTCAAAATTCTTGGAATTCGGCGCAGTTGCCCTTTAAGTTGCGCTCGAAAATTTTCCTCCCCTACCACGCTGCTCCACGGCGTTGTTCAATCCGTGTTGCATGTGACGCGATTAATTCAGATCCATTCGAGTAGATTTCGAACATGGCCGTAATTCATAGTGCATGATATCAACATTTTTTTAAAAGTTATTTATAGATAGAAATTACTGATCAGGGATAAAAAGTCGATAGAATACATAGATGATCCAGAACTCCGCAACCGATATGAATCCAGCAAAGACATGTGCGCGCGACACAGCGTCAAAACTTTCTCAAAGTGTTAACACATCCACACGGCGTCGATTCTTGATCGGTGTCCAAGCGTGCGAAGGCGCATTGACGCAACGCTTCGGCGTGCCAATGCATGACCTTTGATCACGCCGCCTGACCACGGGACGCGTTTGACGATTTGAGCCCTTTTCCTGCGGTACTGCTTTTTCGTAAAACGTCCAACGGGTTCTCAAAGCAAAAATTGGGGGAGGGGGGGGGGGGGTTATACAGCCTATCTTAGTCTGCCTCAACGTACGACTTGTCTCCCAGCTGTACATGAGAAATTTAGCCAGTGCACTACAACCGCTAGCCTGGGGTCTTTAACGTGCACCACAGTAGTGATACACGAACGCATGCAGTTACGATTCTCATTCAGATCGAAACAGGCAGGAGTGGGAATTGAGCCCCACCCCTGCCTCGGCCACTGATCCCTCCACGGGTTCTCAAAGTCTGCTACGATCCTTTACACGGGGTTTTCATAGACTGCTTCGGCGAATGACGGTTATGCAGCAGAAATTGTCTTTCACTGCGCAGCTGTCCAGCCTCTGCAACGTTTCACCCGAAAGATTTACACAGGACACAGGGTGATCGATTCGGAACTGCCGGTGGCCGTATTCGCGGAGCGAGGAAGCGCGATCCAGGAAATTGTCATAGAGATTCGTGGTTGCGAATACTCACTCGCTCCGGTATCGTTATAGCCTTAATTTTGAAATACGTTGTGCCAGGAAACACGTACCGTTTTTGATTTCTCACTTGCATCGCTTTTCTTGTGCCGTCTCGTGCCTCCTTTTGAGCGTCTAGTGGAATTGTCTAGCGCCTTCATCGTGAGCTCGCTTGTCTCTCGACCTGCAGAACAGAAAGAACTCTCGAGCCTCTCGAGCTTAATCCTCAGTTTCTTCGGCGTCTTCTTTCCTCGAGCTGCCTACAAGCAGCACCAACGCCTCCTGGCAGCACCGACCCTTGGCCGGACCGAATACGCACTCAATGTCTCCGGTGAGGCGTGACAGCACCTATGTTTCAAAAAAAAAAAAAAAAAAAAAAAAAAAAAAAAAAAAAAAAAAAAAAAAAAAAAAAAAAAAAAAAAAAAAAAAAAAAAAAAAAAAAAAAAAAAAAAAAAAAAAAAAAAAAAAAAAAAAAAAAAAAAAAAAAAAAAAAAAAAAAAAAAAAAAAAAAAAAAAAAAAAAAAAAAAAAAAAAAAAAAAAAAAAAAAAAAAAAAAAAAAAAAAAAAAAAAAAAAAAAAAAAAAAAAAAAAAAAAAAAAAAAAAAAAAAAAAAAAAAAAAAAAAAAAAAAAAAAAAAAAAAAAAAAAAAAAAAAAAAAATGTATAACAGCATAAGAGGAAAAGCAAATGGGCAAACACACATCTCAAACGCAGAACTAAGATTCGAGAGTATAAATTGTTGCTTCGGCAAAAAAAAAAAAAAAAAAAATGTATAACAGCATAAGAGGAAAAGCAAATGGGCAAACACACATCTCAAACGCAGAACTAAGATTCGAGAGTATAAATTGTTGCTTCGGCATAGATCATATTGACAACAATAAAAGATGAACAAAGAAACAACAAAAGCATGTTCGAAAGCATGTTGGCAAACTGAATAAATAAATAACCGGAGTAAAAAAGAATCAACCTTCGCTTTCAAAATCCTCAGCCGCACAAAGACAGACAGAGGGAGAGTTAAATTCGCGGAAAACATACCCCGTTTCACCCCAAACTGTACCGGAGGCCGGTGCCACGGGCCGCCAAATCCAACCACAAGCCATCCCGCCATCACGCCGCAACCGCTCCGCCGATAGTTGCATGGCGAAGCATCCACCACGTGACCCCAGGCCCGCCAGCAGCCGGACCCAGCGGCCCGCAACCCCGGCACCAGCCCCGCCCAGCGCGCGACCGAAACACGGCTAAACTCGATCTGAGAGAGCAAAGCATTAACAAACGCTATTTAAAGCCTTTTCAGTTGACGCCTTGAGTTGGCGTGGAAAAACAAGGGCGGCAAACCGTTAAAAAGTTGAGGCACATAGTAAGAGCGCAGTCGCTCTCCGTACCTCGTGCACACACGTGGCACCGCGAAACGCTCGCCCTCCCTTAGGGTACGTTGGCGACACGAGGAATCTTGTAAGGACTCTGCCAGTAGTGCTTAGAAATCACACATCTTTTGAAAAGCGCATAGAAACTCGGGATGCATAGGTATGAAAACAACTCGTCACTTGGCACACCCTGTAGGGCTGTACGCGACACTTTTCAAAATACCCCTTAAAATACTATCAATTTTACTCTGCCAAAATAAGGAACAATTGGCATACAGAGTTATCCCATAACGTAGGAGGCCGTAAGCCAAGGCATTTACGATCATTTTTTCTGACTGAAATTGGAAGAAGGTTTTGGTTGAGTATAACATGCACGATATACTTCGGAGCTTTTTAGCTACATAGTAAGATGAGAATTCCAAGATAAATTATTGTCAAAATATATTCCGAGGTACTTGGTTGTATTAACATATTCGATAGGTGAACACGTGCAGTGCTCACAATTTGATGGGTGCAATAAAAAGGGAATATCTAGACATTTGCGCTTTAATGGGTTAGCGAAACAGATAAGTTTTGTCTTATGAACGTTAATATTGATTATATTTGCCTCAAACCAATCCATAGCACGAGTTGCATCAGCTTGCAGCAAACTAGTTGCATTGTGAAGGTTTATATGTTGTGACACTAGCAGGGTATCATCCGCGTATTGAAATATTTCGCAGCCCGATATAGTTTTAGCGAGGTCATTCACGTGAAGATTAAACAGAAGTGGGGATAACACGGAACCCTGTGGAACACCGGATCTCAAAATTGCCTTTGTGCTCTTTATACCGCAAATCGAAACTTGTTGTGACCTCTGTGTAAAAAAATCCCTGAGAAGGTGAAAAAAAGGCCCTCTGAAACCATAATCAAACACTTTTTTCAAAAGCACCTTGTGACTAATAGAGTCAAAGGCCTTTGAAACGTCTAGAAAAAAAAAAAAAAAAAAAAAAAAAAAAAAAAAAAAAAAAAAAAAAAAAAAAAAAAAAAAAAAAAAAAAAAAAAAAAAAAAAAAAAAAAAAAAAAAAAAAAAAAAAAAAAAAAAAAAAAAAAAAAAAAAAAAAAAAAAAAAAAAAAAAAAAAAAAAAAAAAAAAAAAAAAAAAAAAAAAAAAAAAAAAAAAAAAAAAAAAAAAAAAAAAAAAAAAAAAAAAAAAAAAAAAAAAAAAAAAAAAAAAAAAAAAAAAAAAAAAAAAAAAAAAAAAAAAAAAAAAAAAAAAAAAAAAAAAAAAAAAAAAAAAAAAAAAAAAAAAAAAAAAAAAAAAAAAATTCCAAAATTTCGCGCAGGTCCCCGACAAAATATTATCTATTCGGGGGCTTGTTTGGTTTAAAACTAAATAAAAACGCGTGCAAATCAGCGGCAGTCATGCTGGTAGGAACGCGGAATCAGAGACAGGCGGTTCTAAGTAGTGGGCGTGGTAAATTCATCGCGTGATGTACCCGAAAACGAACCGAAGAAGCGACTTGAATGCTGTCAGCAATTGATTCTCTATCGAACCCAAATAATATAAAAATAATAATAAAATAATAATAATATAATAATAATATAATAATAATAATAATAATAATTTTCTTGCATCTCTTTTGCCATGATCAATACATGTATCGGGTCCGTCGAAGCCAAAAACGGCTTGTATGACTGGACCCGGCAGTGGCGTAGAAATGTAGCTACATAGAAACATTCAAAAAGTTACATGCAGACTACCATACACAGTGCCTTGGAGCTGGAGGCAGCTCACGAAACAAATGACTAAGACGTAAGAAATAAACAAAAAGAAACAAAAAATAAATAAAACCCCCCAAAAAAAAAAAAAATGTATAACAGCATAAGAGGAAAAGCAAATGGGCAAACACACATCTCAAACGCAGAACTAAGATTCGAGAGTATAAATTGTTGCTTCGGCATAGATCATATTGACAACAATAAAAGATGAACAAAGAAACAACAAAAGCATGTTCGAAAGCATGTTGGCAAACTGAATAAATAAATAACCGGAGTAAAAAAGAATCAACCTTCGCTTTCAAAATCCTCAGCCGCACAAAGACAGACAGAGGGAGAGTTAAATTCGCGGAAAACATACCCCGTTTCACCCCAAACTGTACCGGAGGCCGGTGCCACGGGCCGCCAAATCCAACCACAAGCCATCCCGCCATCACGCCGCAACCGCTCCGCCGATAGTTGCATGGCGAAGCATCCACCACGTGACCCCAGGCCCGCCAGCAGCCGGACCCAGCGGCCCGCAACCCCGGCACCAGCCCCGCCCAGCGCGCGACGAAACACGGCTAAACTCGATCTGAGAGAGCAAAGCATTAACAAACGCTATTTAAAAGCCTTTTCAATTGACGCCTTGAGTTGGCGTGGAAAAACAAGGGCGGCAAACCGTTAAAAAGTTGAGGCACATAGTAAGAGCGCAGTCGCTCTCCGTACCTCGTGCACACACGTGGCACCGCGAAACGCTCGCCCTCCCTTAGGGTACGTTGGGCGACACGAGGAATCTTGTAAGGACTCTGCCAGTAGTGCTTAGAAATCACACATCTTTTGAAAAGCGCATAGAAACTCGGGAGGCATAGGTATGAAAACAACTCGTCACTTGGCACACCTGTAGGGCTGTACGCGACACTTTTCAAAATACCCCTTAAAATACTATCAATTTTACTCTGCCAAAATAAGGAACAATTGGCATACAGAGTTATCCCATAACGTAGGAGGCCGTAAGCCAAGGCATTTACGATCATTTTTCTGACTGAAATTGGAAGAAAGGTTTTGGTTGAGTATAACATGCACGATATACTTCGGAGCTTTTTAGCTACATATGTAAGATGAGAATTCCAAGATAAATCATTGTCAAAATATATTCCGAGGTACTTGGTTGTATTAACATATTCGATAGGTGAACACGTGCAGTGCTCACAATTTGATGGGTGCAATAAAAAGGGAATATCTAGACATTTGCGCTTTAATGGATTAGCGAAACAGATAAGTTTTGTCTTATGAACGTTAATATTAATTATATTTGCCTCAAACCAATCCATAGCACGAGTTGCATCAGCTTGCAGCAAACTAGTTGCACTGTGAAGGTTTATATGTCGTGACACTAGCAGGGTATCATCCGCGTATTGAAATATTTCGCAGCCCGATATAGTTTTAGCGAGGTCATTCACGTAAAGATTAAACAGAAGTGGGGATAACACGGAACCCTGTGGAACACCGGATCTCAAAATTGCCTTTGTGCTCTTTATACCGCAAATCGAAACTTGTTGTGACCTCTGTGTCAAAAAATCCCTGAGAAGGTGAAAAAAAGGCCCTCTGAAACCATAATCAAACACTTTTTTCAAAAGCACCTTGTGACTAATAGAGTCAAAGGCCTTTGAAATGTCTAGAAAAAGAGCGCAAGCATACTTGTTCCCTTCAAAAGTCGCGTGTAGCGTATCGGCAAGATCCTCCAGTAACGAGTCTGTGCCCAGCCCTGGGACAAAGCCATACTGCGACGGGGACAACACGTTAAATTTTGTAAGAAACGAGGTCATGGTGTTCAATATATGTTTTTCAAGCACTAGGGCTAAGCACGGAAGAATAGATATGGGCCTGTAACTTTCTACACTATTTCGTGTGCCCCCCTTATAAAGTGGTCTCACAAGCGCACTTTTGAATAAAGCAGGAATCGCTCCTGAGTGGATAATTCCGTTTAAAATATAAAGAAGAATATTGCTGAGAGATCCAAAATTTCGCCGCAGGTCCCCGACAAAAATATTATCTATTCCGGGGGCCTTGTTTGGTTTAAAACTAAATAAAAACGCGTGCAAATCAGCGGCAGTCATGCTGGGTAGGAACGCGGACTCAGAGACAGGCGGTTCTAAGTTAGTGGGCGTGGTAAATTCATCGCGTGATGTACTCGAAAACGAAGCGAAGAAGCGATTGAATGAGTCAGCAATTGATTCTATATCGAACCCAAAATTTTTTGTTATTGTGCTATCAATAGACGATTTGTTAGAGCATCCCTTTACCTCGTTCACCACGGACCAGGTTTTCGCAACGTCAAAGCGTGAAAGAAAAAACTTATCTTGAAAGTACTGACGCTTTCTAAAACGAACCATGGCATTCACTCGATTTCTGTAGACTTGGTATTGTAATCTCAGCTCGTCGTTTCGCGGAGCACGACGACACTTTGCCCATAAAATATCTTTTTCTTTAATAGCAGAAAGCACATCCGAGGTTATCCAGGGTTGATTCTGCCTACGCTTTTTCATCCTAATAGTTGTCGTACTAATTGCCCTGAAATGTGAAAGATTATCGACTAACTTTATATAGGTGTTCGTGTAATCAAAATCTGTTATTATCGCGTCCCAGTCATAAGCGGCAATCAGTCTATCGAGTTTATTGAAATTTACTACTGTTATTTGCCTTTGCTGATCTGTTACTTGTGACTGGACCTTGAAGCCTATTCGACAGCCAACAAAGTAATGGTCCGCTAATTTTTGCGTAACAGTCACCGATACTGTAGGCGTGCTGAAATTTCTTACGTTTATATGATCTATACAGGATATCGTCATTTTCTGGGAAAGGAATTCTTCTCTTGTAGCGGCAAGAATTACACTTTCAATGCCATAGCTGGAAAGAATATTCAAATAGTCGCACACGACAGCCTTCGAGGGTTTCAAGAGATCGATATTGAAATCACCGGCTAGACAAAGCCTGTCAGTCTCCGGCATATTTCCTAAAATTACATTAAACTCGTCGAGAAACAAACGAGCACTTTCTGAAGGAGGCCTATAGAATGATAACAAAGATACTGAAACATTAGCATTATACAGTTTTAAAGACAGACACTCCGCATACTGGAAAGTTAAGTCTAGCCTGGCTGCTGACCAAGCGGATTTTACGTAGACGGCTATTCCGCCCCCTTTTGCTGCATTACGTGTTAGAAAAAAGGCCTGAAAACCGGGCAGAGAAAATTGCTGTTGCGAAACGCCTTCCTCCACAACGTTAATTTCTGTTAAAACAAATACGTCTACCGTATCTTTCACTGATTCAACGATAATTTGGAATTCTTCCCAATACTTTCTTATACTTCTTATATTTACGTGTAGGAGCGTAAGTGCGCTAGCACTTGGGGGTAGCAGATCTAAAAACGATGGGAAATCTGAAAGTACAACAGCGTCATTCATTCCTAGATTATTTTTTCCAGGTCCCTAGCGCTAGAAACGCGAACAAGTGTAGCGTTCTCATCTTTTTTTGCGAAAATTGTGCCGTTTTTTACCAGACAAACCTATACGATTTTTCTTTGCCTCTGGTTCTGGCTCGCCAGAAGAGGTCTTTGTTGGTACTTGTTAAATTGTCGTTGAAATATATTTTTGGTTCACCTTGCGAACGAACGAGTCTGACCAAATTCTTGCGGGCTTTCATCCAGTGTTCTTTGACAGAAACAGACGCAAACTGAACTAGTATTGGCGGCGCCCCGTCGCGTCTAGAACGCAGACGGTGGCAGGCCACCACTTCGGCAGGGGTAGGGATCGCGAGATTCAGTTTGCTGGCTAACCCGTTTAAAGTGACGCTGAGGTCTTCATCAGTCGAAAAAGGCACACCATGAATTTCCAAGTTACATCTCCGGCTGTATTGTTCTGTGGCATTTATGTTGGTTTGGAGATTTTCAATTAATTCGGTCTGACCAGACACTGTTCCCTGTAGTCTCTCAACTTCCGTTCGAAGCAGTTTGACCTCCTTGTCGTTTTCTGTGACAAGTGCTACGATAGATTCGTATTTTTCCATTGATGCTTGAAGGGCACAGATTGTTTCCCTCATCGCATCCATTGATGTCTTCAAAGACAGAAGGTCATCTACTTTTGCTGGAAGGTCGCAAAGACGGTCGACATTTGCCTTCAACGAAAAAAGCAATTCCAGTTTCGCGCTTATATCCGCAAGTTGCGAAGAAACCGTGTCGTCATTTGCCGGGGTCCCAGAATCGCAGGAACCACCGACACTTAGCCTACTTTCTCGATTCCTGCAGGTGCGGCAGTTCCATTTTTCACGTTTTGCGTTCCCCATCGATTTAAAGGTCGCCGGAGCGACGCCGGAGCATTTTTCCAAATGATAAACATGATTGCAGGAAACGCATTTCATGAAGCATCCATCAGTAGGAACTGACTTAAAACACACAATGCAATCAGTAGGCATGATTTGCTGAATGAAAAAAAAAGAAAACAAGACGAAGTTTGAAACGTACAAAAAGAAAAAGAAAACTATTTGAACAGGCAAAATCAAACAAGAAAGAAAAAAAAAAAACACTTGGGGCAGTCGACGGCGGGAAAAACGTTCTTAAGATATGACTGCGAAAAACAAACTCTCACCTGCCAAAAATGACAGTATTAGCAGTCTGCAGAAGCAGGCCGCCGACTGCACCGAGGAAAGGCGTGGGAGCTGTTCTTGAAGGGTCGAGTCCGGTTGCCCGGATGACGCTCAACCACGTGGCCCTCGGGTAAACAGTCGATGGACGCTGAGTCAGGCTGCCCAGATCTTCATCAGTTTGGCCCCTTCCACCAGCGGCCGCGAGCGATGATGACGGACTCAGCAAAAAGCATTCGGGGCCTGCCAAAAATGACAGTATTAGCAGTCTGCAGAAGCAGGCCGCCGACTGCGGCCTGCTTCTGCAGGCCGCAGTCGGTATTATATTATTATTATTAATAATAATAATAATAATAATAATAATAATAATAATAATAATAATAATAATAATAATAATAATAATAATAATAATAATAATAATAATAATAATAATAATAATAATAATAATAATAATAATAATAAACTTGTATTCAGGACACATTCATGAAAGCATACAAGAGTGCGGGGGCAATCAAAGCCAACAAATGGTTTGTGTGATGCCGCCCAAAAAACTACAGAAAAAAAAAATTGATATGTCCGTGAACAAAGCAACGTAAAGTTCGTCACACACACATCAGTAGAGCAAACTGAAAAAGTTTGGAATATACAAAACTGGATCAGTAGCTATGCACATACACACACATACTAACAAATAGGTACACGCTAGGCGACATCTCATCCCAGTAGGTGAAGTCTCAGCATTCTCTTTAGTTGACGCAGCGAATTCGCTTGTAGAATTTCAGGAGGCAAGTTATTAAAGAGTTCAGGCACATAAAATTCGCGTGTATACCGTCCATATCTTGTTCGGGCAAAAGGTATCTCGAAAGTCTCTTGAAAACGAAGCGAACGAAGAGCAACGTTTTTTCTTTTGAATTGATCTGTCCAAAAGTAACGTAAGACAACAGTTTGAATAAAAAGTGTTCGGAGACAGGGAAATTGTAAATGTTGAAAGAGATCAGTACCATCGGGAAGTTGCATGCCATAAGAAACACTTTTCAAAATATTTTTTAAAATGCAGTCAATTTTCTCATGCCAGAAGCCGGAACAGTTTCCAAACACCGTAACGCCATACCGTAGCACACTATATGCAAGAGCATGGGTGACTAGTCTGCGAACTGAGAGAGGCATAAGTGATTTTGTATTATATAGCAGACAACAAGTACTTCTCAATTTTTTACAGAGGGACGTGAGTTGAGCATTCCAAGTTAAACCGCAGTCAAATAAAATTCCTAAGTACTTTACAGATTCAACAAAAACTAAAGGAACACACTTGCAAGATACACAGTTTGAGTTATGTAAAAGAAAAGGGAATAATAATAATAATAATAATAATAATAATAATAATAATAATAATAATAATAATAATAATAATAATAATAATAATAATAATAATAATAATAATAATTAATAATAATAATAATAATAATAATAATAATAATAATACATTTATTCACACATGTAGAATCAACAATGGAATTACGGGTCCGGTCAAAGCCAGCATGGGCTTGTGGGACCAGGCCCTGCAGTAAAAGAATTCGGAAGTGCACATTGTCACGAGGAAGAGAAAAGAAAAAAGTCAGTTGCACGAGACCATGGCAGTGGCACAAGACAAAACAGCGGCACGAGATAAAAGGCATAGTTTCATGAATCCAAACCATCACATGTTGTAGGCTGAGCACTATGCACACGATGCGTTGCCCCCGTTGTCTGAAGAATTGTAGCTCGAAGTGATCGAACGACGAGGGATCACTGACACTCATGGACACGAAAGCTTGCACATACCGTAGATTGTAACTGTGTCGCTGTAAAGGTGGCATCGCACACACACACCAAAGTACCGAAGTAAAATTAAAGAAAAAACAACCATGAGCACATGGAAACTATTGTCTATGTCCTTGATGGGTGCAGGCCTGTGTCAGACGTCTATTTTTGGTATTGATTGCCAACATAAAAGATAACAAAGTACAAGGTGTCGGTGCATATCTGAGATTAGGGTTGTATTGGAAGCGCGCTGGCCAAGAAGTATGGGGTCAAAATTTGATACCAATTCCGCGTGCTTTATATCATTGCATCGATACGGCAGAATACATCTTTCTCAAGCTTTTCATCAAAGTTTTGTTGGAAGTAATTGCCAAAACCGACTCAGGGATGCTATTGAAGACATTAGGCACATAGAATATACGCAAACTTTCACCATAATGGGTCCTTACATGTGGAATTTGGAAACGAAGATAATTTCTTAGGTCACGAGATGGTAAGGATGGTATAATAAACTCACTGTCCCAAAAATGTCTTCGTATTACAGTCTGAAGGAACAGGGAGTGAAACGTAGGCAATTCCAAGAACGAGAAAAGGCATTTTTTGAACATTCTGTGTTGTATGCAATGCTCTTTAGAGTATTTCGTAGAATTCTATCAATTCTTGACTGCCATAGAAGGGGGCAATTAAAAAAAATAGTGATGCCATATCTCAGGACACTGTAGGTAAGAGCATGCATTATACATTTTCTTATAGTTAGCGGCAAAAATGCCTTAATATGGTACATCATACAAGCGACTGTTCTCAGCCGTTGACATAGGTATGACATGTGGGTGTTCCACGATAGGTCGCAATCGAAGTGAATGCCCAGGTACTTAATCGTGTTAACATAATGAACAGGCTCACAGGTAGAACACAGGTAGAATAATAATAATAATAATAATAATAATAATAATAATAATAATAATAATAATAATAATAATAATAATAATAATAATAATAATAATAATAATAATAATAATAATAATAATAATAATAATAATAATAATAATAATAATAATAATAATAATAATAATAATAATAATAATAATAATAATAATAATAATAATAATAATAATCTTTATTGGCTCAGGAGAGCCGTGGCACCCCGGAAAGGTGACAGCCCGTACCATGGAGGCCCGCGGTGCCACGTCTAGTGATGATGATTATGAGATGATATGTACAAGGGGAGGACGACGACGTATAGATGACAGAGAGGTGCTGATGATGTGAAATAAAGCCCGCGGGTGACGGCGCGGGCCGATGTTGTGGGTGATGTGGGCCCAGTGCTTCTCAGTGGGCTGCTCGCTGGGCCGGTCCCCCGTCCAGCTGGCAGAAGTGTCCTGGCAAGCTCTCCAGGGTGGCGTCCGCAGGCCCCACCGTGCGTTGGGGCTGGGAAATCCCTGGCGGCCCGGCGATGACGAAGAGGCCATGCATAATGAGGACGACACGCTCCTCCGAACCGCCGCGCGAGTCCTGGAGGCCCGGTGACGGCCCAGGCGAGCAGGCCAAAGAGCCAACGCGACCCTCGGCGGGCCGTCCGATGTACATTATTAATGGCAAAGTCCTGGCACCTGACGGTGTGGTCGCTCGCTTTGGTGAAGGCAGCGGCTTCAGGGGGGGTGGCCCAGTCGAAATAGACGGCTGCCACTCACGATGCATTCATTTCCAGGGCCAGAACCTAGCGCCGCGGTCACCCGGCACAGCTTACTGTGCCGGGTGACCGCACGCTTCTCCCGAACTACGCTCTTTTACTTCCTTACTTCGGGAGAAGCGTACCGAGGTACGCTTCTCCCGAACTACCCGAACGGAGCACCGTAGCACTTTTCTTTTGGGTATGGGGGTGGGGAATCTTCACCGTTTCCTTGCCGTCTCGGTCATGAATTCAAGAAAAAAGACGGACACACACTGCTTTGCGCCGGGATGCAAGTCGGGCTACCCGGTCAACAAGGGCAGCCGGAGCACCAACAATCGTAAGCCGTGGCTGTTTCGTGTGCCAGAGGAGTAGTCGCGCAGACTAAAGTGGGAATAAAATCTTAAACGAGAAGATAAACGCCTCGCCGAGACATCAGTGGTGTGCGAGAGACATTTTGAACCGCGCCTTATCCTTCGAGACTCTGTGCACATCGTCAATAGCGAAGAGGTTAGGATGCTATGCCGCAATGTATTATGACTATTTTGTAGCCCTTTTGCGTAGTATGTTTCTGGGTATCTGTCATGTGCTTGCTGTGTACGTCGATGAAGTGTATTACTACATTTGAGAGCACATAAAATAGTTTGTTGAGAATAAACTTTTTTTTTCATATTAGGGGTTGTTGAAGTTTGTGTTCATTATGTGTTATAATGCTTCATATATTCCCAATCGAGGTACCTTTTCTTCATAGACTACCTTCGACAAAAGACAATTTACTATATATTCGCCAGTTGCAGTGGCACCTTGGCCGTTCCCAAACGCGCTCGGCATTGCATCTCCCACAACGCTGGTCCCCGCATCAGCAACACGATAAGAAAAAACAATACACCAGTTTATTGTTCCTCTCATCATTAAAAAAGTGCGAGATTTATTAGTCTATTTTCTCTTGCTATATCAGTATCGCGTGGTTTCTTTCGCAGCTATTAAGCCTGCAGCCCAAGTGATAGCGTTGCTGAACGATCTGTCAGCAAAGGGGGGGGGGGGGAGGGGAGTCGAGAATAAGTAAGTAATCTCCCTCAAAGCGCGCAAAATATTTCAAGTAGAGGATAGCACAAACTCTAGAGGCATTAGTCCAAGGTAGAGCTACAATTTTTCACATTCGCAATTGTTCCGCGTCGCGAAAGCTACAGTCGAACCACAGTAGTACGCGCCGAACAGCGCTGACGATGCGGCTGACGGCAGCGCTCTTCTAAGGCGCAGAACAGCAGCGCCTTGTGTCGTCTAGGCACAAAATCTTCACAAATCGGCTGCCGCTCTTGCCACTATAACTCTCTAGAACACTGTACTTTCGTGGAGGCTGATGCCTGCACATAACACTTTGGCTTGTCGTGATCGTCGGTGAGTATTTTTGTATAGTTTGCGGACAGGACCTCAGGAATCTATAGCAAACGGCGTACGCGGTCCGCGTGCCGTGACTTTGATCGATAACATCTAGGAGCAGTTGACGACCTCGGGGATTGATACACTCGAAGCACAGATCGACAGCCTCAGGATATCTGGCGGAAAGACACGCCAGAAGTCTTCCCCGATTCCGACGTGTCACTCGGTGCACAAACAGTTCACCATTGGGCCACAAGAAACAAACAACCCTTTGAGCAGCAGGGTTAGCAGTGTGGAACGTGGGAGAATGGTAGGGTACCAGCGCCCCACGCAGAAAGATGTGCATGCTTTCTCGTGTACGGAAAAGGCGGCATTAAAAAGAAACCCGCGCGCATCCAGTCCGGCAGTGACTGATCAGAGCCTCCTATGGGCACCCTGCAGATCTAACGCAGTGCAGAGCCGTTTATACTGAGAGAGTTTGGCCACCTTAAGGAGATTTCGACAGCCTGGCATGCAACCACAGCAGCGTAGTCTGAAAACCGGGGGATGACTACATCCGTCCGCCATTTCGTGGCTGTGACTCATAGGAAGTCTTTGCGATTTCTCAGGAATAAATAGACAACAAAGTAACGTCATTTTGTGTTATCACAAAATCCGCTGGTTATAGCTAGAGTTCCTGTATAGGCTCCCTGCGGGAGCCAGAGTTGCGCGTTCACGTGATGAGCCGGATCAAGTGCCGTGCAGGAAAGTAGACGATTGCGCGCGCCCCGCCGAACATTCCCCTGCTTTTGTGTGTGTGTAAGCGTTGCAAAGTAGATGAGGGGGTGGGGGGAGGGGGGAGGAGAGGGCCAATAGTGTATGCGCACCAGGCGTGATGGTCACTGGCTCTCGGGGGTTTGGGTTGTGGGAGGAAAGTGGGGGGTAGAGGGGGGAGATCGATTTAATTTTAGAGGAGAGAGGAGGGCGGGCGATGACGGAAGAAGCGTGGGGGGGATGTTAATTTAGTATAATTAGGTACCAGGCGGCCGGGAGGGGGGGGGGGAGGGTCTAGCGCTAGTGGCTGGCACTTTTGCGGTGTCCGGCGATCAAGGCGGTCACCGGGGAGACCGCGTCGTGTAGAAGGAGGCCCTACTCCAGTCTGGACGCGTCGGAGCACAGGCGTGGTCGTCGAGCGGGCCGGCCTAGGCGCCGCACGGGGCTCACAGGGACGAACAGGAGCCCGGTGTCTTCCAGGAAGGTGAGTAGGGCTCTGAGTGCTCGGTCTTTGCATCGTTTGTCGCCCCTGGGTCGCAGGATCTCTTCTTTTGTGCCACAGGTGAGCCCCAGAGCAGCGAAGGTAGCCATCATGGACGCGCGGGCATCCGCGTGCTCTGCGCGATCCAGGAGGAGATGGTCCAGGTCGGCCCACTCTCCGCAGGTCGGGCAGTCCGGGTCGGTCTCGCGGCGGAGGTGATGCAGCCACGACGGGGTCCGGGTGCAACCGTTCTGGATACGGTGGACGACGGCAGCGACCTGGCGGT
The DNA here is from genome assembly GCA_013358835.2 of Ixodes persulcatus. Lineage (NCBI taxonomy): Eukaryota > Metazoa > Arthropoda > Arachnida > Ixodida > Ixodidae > Ixodes > Ixodes persulcatus. The sequence continues at coordinate 37,416 of JABSTQ010009963.1, read as the reverse complement.
TCGCGTTCCGGGGGAGCCTCGCCAGGCGGTCTCCTGCTGCGCAGCGTTGGTCTGGGTGGTCCTCGGCGGCCGCTCGGGCGACGAGGAGTTTGGCGTCGGCGAAGGGCCCGATGTCGGACGTCCGGAATGCGGCCTCGTCGTGGACCCTTTCTGCTAAGTTGTTGGCGCTCTCGTTGCCAGGTATCCCGCAGTAACTCGAGACCCACTGGAACGCCAAGCGGTGGCCGAGGCTCTCGAGGAGCAGGACCTCTCCGGCGATCTCTCTTGCGAGGGGGGATGCCCTCTCGAGGCTGTAGAGCTGTGCTAGGGCCGCCTGGGAGTCGGAGAGCGGGAGCCAGTCGTCCGGCCCCCGGCATCCGCAGAGGAACCGAGGCGCAGTGCGAGAAGTATCGCGGCGAGCTCGGTGGTGGTGCTCGTCGCCCGGAATGCAAGACGCTCGCCCGCCCTCAGCGCCGCTCTCTCGATGTAAACAGCCGCCGTCGATGAGCCGTCCGATGGTGTCACCGAGCCGTCAGTGTACAGGCGCACCCAACCGGGGCAGTGCTGCTCGACGTGGTTCTCGGCCAGCTGTCGGGCCGCCACGTCGGCTGTTTTTCGACGTGAGCCCATCCCGTCGACGTGGGTGTTGACGGCCAACGGGTATGGTGCCGTGTGGAGTGGTGGCAGTGGATGAGCGACGGCGAGGGACCGGCGACGTCCCCCAGAACGGACAGCAGTTGCCCCAGGCGTGACTCGGGCCTCTCCGCGATGCGAGCCAGCAGTGGAGCAGCGGACTCGCAGGTTGTGATTCGGATGAGGTGCCCAAGTGCGCGCTTCTGGAGGTGGTTGCCGATGGTGTTGGCGAAGGCCTCTGTGTACGTCTGGATTGACGCCGCCGTTTTGGACACTCCCAAGCAGATCCGCAGTGCAATTCTCTGGACCGCCTCCAGGTTTTGCGTCTGACAGGTGGTGAGGCGGAGCAGCGGCAGCGCGTATAGCGGTACGGACAGCACTAGTCCCTGATGTAGCTGGAGCATCATGCTCTGGGACGCCCCCCAAGTGCTGCCCGCGAGCGACCGCAGAGTGTAGGTGCGGCGCCGCATTCTCTGGATTACCTGCGCCACCGCTTCTCCCCACGTCAGCCGCCTGTCTATGACGAGGCCCAGGTAGGTGACCTTTGGCTCATGGTGGATTGCACGGCCGTCGATTTGGAGTACCGGTCTGAACGTTGGTGGGTTGGGGGCATAGACCAGGGTCACCGTCTTCTCCGCCGACACGTCCAGGCCGAGTTGTCTCAGGTGGAAGATGTCATTGGTTAGGGCCCGTTGCAATTCTTGCGCCGCCGGCCATCTTTCCCGGCCGCTTTTCCCTGTGATCCACAGCGCGACGTCGTCGGCGTAGACGGCGATGCCGATCGGGTATCTCGCCGTGCCCCCCGCGCGGGCGGCCGCCTGGATGGCGGACATTTCAGCCGAGAATAGGAGAGGGCTAATCACGCTGCCCTGCGGGACTCCGCGCGTGAGGTGCCTGGGCGTGCTCTTATGTGTGCCCACCTTGACGGTGCCCGAGCGGTCGCTGAGGAATGCCTGGACGTATCTCTCGCGGCCGTCTGGTAACTCCGAGCCTCCGCAGAGCGTCGATGATTGGGGGGTGGGGCATGGCGTCGAAGGCCTTGCGGATGTCTAGTAGAACCAGTGCCGCGGAGTGCCTCTTCTCTTTGGCGTGCTCCAGCGAGCTCACGAGGTCCCCGACTGAGTCCGCTGTGCAGCGCCGCGTCCGGAATCCCGAGAAGCACTCTGGCAGGGCCCCTACCACCTCGAGGTGGTAGGTGAGGCGGCGCAGGACCAATCTCTCCATTGTCTTGCCTAGGCATGACGTTAGAGAGAAGGGCCTGCAGGAACTTGGGGTTTTGGGGTCCCTGCCTTGCTTGGGGATGGGGATTGCCACAGCCTCTCTCCACTCGCTGGGAATGTCGCCCGTTCGCCAGACGCTGTTGAAGAGGGCCAGGAGCTGTGGCAGGGATCCCTCGTCCAGGTTCCAGAGGGCTTGGGCGGTGACTCCGTCGGGGCCTGGCGCCGTGCGGCGGCGGGCGACAGCTCGCAGGGCGTGTCGTAGCTCGTGAAGCTGGAAGTCTGCCCGGGAGCTGTCATTTTCGGCGCTGTGGGGGCCTCGAATGTCCACCACATGGGGGGGGGGGGCTTCCCGGGGCCGGGGGGTGGGGGGTGGGGCCGCGAAGAGAGAGTCGACGAGGGAGTCGGCCAGCTCAGTGGGGGTCACCTTGAGGGACGCGGCCAGGCAGAGCACGGGGCTTCGTGGGGATGGGTGGCCCTGGAGAGATCGTACCATTTTCCATACTCGCTTTCCGCCCCTTGGGCCGGTTTGCTCATCTTGCGGCCACGGCTGCGGCTGCGGCCAACAGGGATTTTTTTTTGTCACGTTACCAGCTCCTTGGGGACGAGGAAGTACCTAGCGTCCCTACCCAGGATTACCCAGAAATACCCAGGATTTTTCGGTCCTACTGCAAAACCTCAGCGTTTTCTTTCCTGTGTCTTTCATATGTACTTTAGCTGTTTAATAAGTTATATCGCACCGTTACCAAGCCCCCTCGTAAAATTTGGGGTCGTCTGTTGGGCTATAGTGCGTTGTACGTGGAACTGAAGTTTTGGGGCGCATTATATGTGACAAAAGGGTATAAGACGGTACCCTTTTTTTTAGAGTGTTGTGGTTTTAGAGGCGAAGCTTCTTAGGGGCTAACTATACTCTGTTTCACCTTGTGTTGTACCGCAGGAAAGGCTGCAAGCGCGAGCTCCTTGCTCTAGGGCACATCTCGGAGGCACAAGCTCTCGTGCACCAAGTGCAGCTGCCAACGCCATGAGCTCCCGCTTCTAGCCTTCGCTACGGTACAACCAACGTTGGTACGACATATAGACGCTTTCAGCGCGCGCCAAATTGAGCCGCCATAGCCGACCTTTTCTTGTCTTACCGAGATGCCGATCCATTGAAGCGGGCGTTGACGTGTCTCCACAACGGCCTATGCTGGGAGAAGGACGCAGTAGAATCTAAAATGGCAATGACCTGACCTACTGTGATAATGATGAAGTGGAGCGAACGGAATAAGAGGGAACAAAAACTGAAGGTCGGTTATGGCGGCGCCCATGCACATCTGCGTGAAAGCGTCTTAACCATGTCCGTATGTCCGTTCGCCGTCCGGCGTCGGGTGCTCGTGCTTCTGCTCGTGACCTCACGTGCTCACGTGCTCGTGTAGGGCAAACAAAAATGAAAAAAAAAGATGAAAAAAAATTATGTCCGTCCAGCGTCCGGCGTCCGGTGATCGTGCTCGTGCTCGTGCTTGTAAGCTCACGAGCAAGTGAACACGTGCTCACGTGCTCGTGTAGAGCAAAAAAAAATGAAAAAAGATGAAAAAAATGACAAAAAAATGTCTGCGCAGTCGACAGGATTCGAACCTCTGCGGAAAAAGAAGAGGAAGCTCTCAGAGTAAGCAGACGTGTGCACGCAAAGCTCCTGCTCCCACCTGCTAAGCCTGACGAAGAATTTTGTGGCGGCCGGCAAGGCCGTCATGGCATGCCCACCAGAAACGGACCACCAGCTTCAGGAAACGAATGATACTACCATCACCGCCTACACCACCGCCCACCCCGTGAACTCAAATAGAGAAAGGAACACCAGGAAAGACCCAAGACTCCCGGACCACATCTACTCAATGGAGATGGACAAAGAAAATGGCGACGACGACGAACTCGCTAGGATCACAACAGGGACCGACTGCTATCGGCATATACCAGGAGACAAGGTTGACTTCCTTAAGGTTAGTCACGAAAACGCACAATACCTCATTGAATGTCTCAACCACGCCGCGAGCATTAAGGAATGCATGAGCAACCTCCCGACCATCACAATGGCTATGCAACTACTTCAAGCCATCGACCTGGAAACGCTGCGCAAATTCGCCGAACACAAGACTGAAATAGAACACTTTCTACAAGAGAAATCTTCCAGATTCCAACAAACAGAACCGTCTACAATTGATCCTAACACAGCGACGCAAATGACTTGTGTGCCTACACTAAAAGAAACTGATGACGTGGCGATGACAACACAGAGTTCTGAATTGTCCTTGAAGACCCAAGGAGATGAAGACAGCTCACAGCTGGCGTCGAAAAGAAAGAAGCGAAAAGCCACCAGTGCGCTTTCTCAAGACCTGCTTCAAGAAGATAAGGAAACAGAAAGAACCGACATTACGGCAGGCAACGACCTGACTCCAAAGAGGCTGTCACAAGCAGTCCTTATAAGACCCACCTGCAAACGTGACGTAAAAGAGTTTTTACCGAAGCATATTAAAGCCGCAGCCCACTCGACGGGCGTAACGTCATGGAACAACATAGCTATCAAATACAATAAAAAAGCCAACATTATTGCACTGGTCACTAAAGACAAAGAGGCAGTAGAACGACTTACACAGATCACCGAAATCGGCACTCCAGCCGGAGCCCTGAAGGTGCAGGCACTGCAAGCACAAGCCCCCAACCAATGTAAAGGGGTCGCATACTTTAGATACGCAAAAGATGACACCAACGAGACTATTTTTCCAGAGCTTGAATGCAGGACTCATAACATTCTTGGAGTACACATCGTGGGACCCATGAGGTCCACAGCCATCCTCACGTTCGAAGGTAAGACAAGACCGCAGTACATCAGATACTGAGGAGTAACCTGCAAGGTCTACGAGTACAGACCAAGACCGATGGTGTGCCTGAATTGCCACGCGATTGGGCACAAAGCTGACATTTGCCCCAGCAAAATCCGCCGCTGCGGAGAATGTGGAAGGGCACACAAAGAAGGCGATAACTGCGGAATGCCGCCGGAATGCTACAACTGCAAAGGTCCTCACACTGCGATGGACAAGACATGCCCGAAACGAGCTATCCCGCCGCCCGGCAAAAACATCCAGCGAGCGAAAAAGTCAGAAACAAAACACGGAATCGAAGAGTTTAACAAAGCTGAAAATTCCTGGCCTCTGCTACCAAACACTAGTGATGCCGACACGATAACGCCCGGGGCGTCGGGCAAGCCGTGGACAATGTTAGTGGCCGGTGCTTCTGCAGGAGGCACAAGTTTACCTCCAATAAAACGGAACGACCCTTTTTCCCACATCATCAACGCAGAAACGAGCAGCGTTCACCCCCTCAACTCGCAGCCAGGACAAGCGGCCACGCGATCTGGAGCCGATCATATGCCGCCAATGTTGATCATAGCCACGTGCTGGGGTTGGCAAAGCACAGTGCACGCGCTGAGTTCCAGACATGGTTATGGCTCGGCTATTGTCGTCGTTGCAGCGATTGGACATGGGCCACTACCCGAATGCTTCTCGAGCCAGTAATTATCACGAGCCCAAATCAAATGCCCACGCAATGCTCGGGTCCAATCAATGAACCGCATTCGAATATCGTCATATGGGTGTACTTTGATCCCCACGTTAAGTCATCAAATTTTTCAAAGGAGAGATTGAATGAAAATGCTCGCTTTTGGGCTTGAAATTACACCGCAACAAAGGAGTTTCTTGGCTAGTGGCGTTGCGTGCGAGTATCCTTGAGCCCCACTAGTGCCAGTAAGCTGGTGTAAAGTGAAAAACATTCCAATTGAATATCGTTGCACCGCTCCTTTAAAGGGACGATGCAACAATTTTAGTACTTTGCGCAAATACCACTTAGAACGGATCCCTGACGTTAATGACCTATGAAACACGCGTTCGTTTTTCACCCCACGCAATAGAAGTCGCAGAAAAAAATAAAGAAAAACGAGCAGAGTTTACCCCCTCAACTCGCAGCCAGGGGGGCTATGTTGCGCTTTTAGGACTCCCAGGAGACTAGGGAGAGGGAAGTGACGTCAACAACGCAGCAAATGCAGATTGGATGTTGATTTTGTTTTCTTCTGTCAACATCCAATCTGCGTTTCTCTAGTCGTTGACGTCACTTCCCTCTTCCAAGTCTTCTGGGAGTCCAAAAAGCGCAACATAGCCCCCCAGAACAAGCGACCGCGTGATCTGTAGTCAATTATATGCCGCCAATGTTGATCATAGCCACGCGGTGGGGTTGGCAAAGCACAGAAAACGCGCTGAGGTCCAGACATTGTTATGGCTCGGCTATTGGCGTCATTGCAGCGATTGGACACGGGCCACTACCCGAATGCTTCTCGAGCTAGTAATTATCACGAGCCCAAATCGAGTGCCCACGCAATGCTCGGGTCCAGTCTATGAACAGCATTCAAATATCGTCATATGGGTGTACTGCGGTCCCCACGTTACGTCATCAAATTTTGCAAAGGAGAGATTGCATGAAAATGATCGTTTTGACCTTGAAATTACACCGCAACAAAGGAGTTTCTTGGCCAGTGGCGTTGCGTGCGAGTATCCTTGAGTCCCACTAGTGCCAGTAAACTCGTGTAAAATGAAAAACATTCCAATTGAATTTCGTTGCACCTTACAAATGATTGCCATATTCTATTTTTTAGACTGCTCGCTCGACTGGCAAGCCTGCCCGCCACTGACGTCACGGCACTGAAAAGTGCGGGTAAATTTGAATGTTGGTTTTTGCATCATTTTCATTTGCCGATTTCGCAATAACTATTATGAATTTCGCGATACTAAATAGCATACCGGAAAGGGTAAAGGCCGGGGAGTCAGAAAGTATAGTTAGTTGAGGTAGCTCAAAAATCGCCGGAGTGCATGTGAAACCCCTTTAAGCGGGTTTCACATGCAGCAATTTTGGCTCTAGAGCGGTGCGATTTCTGCCGTCGCGGCGCTCTGGCCAGCCACAGCGGCAGAGCGGCACGGTTCCCAGCTGGCCACTCACAGCGCGGCAGGAAATCACGTGACAGAAGGAGAAACATTGCGGGAAAGCTGGCGCATAGGACGGCGGCATTTTCACGTTCTTGAGGCAGACGACAAGCAGAGAAAGTACGCACGCGACTGCTTTGCGGTTTCTTTTTTCCGGTGGGTCGAGCTTTTTTGCTTCAGCAGTGGCGTCGGAACTGTTCAGGAGATTATGAAGGAGGGGGATTGCTGTCCCCTTCCTCGGAATTTGTTTTCTCAATGAATTACGCGGCTCTTTTTTACTTCCTCGCCTGAGTACCAAGTGTAGCGAGTGCAAGAGACGCTAATCGGAAGCGGTTCGTGCGAGCGCTATTGAGAAAAGTAAAAGACGAAGAAGAACTGAGCAACATTGACGTGTCTTTTCGAACACAGATCGTCCACCAAGTAAGAAATTGTATCGCGCCCAGTTCAATGAACTGCTTGTCAGTGAAGTGTCGAAGCGTCGGGTTCATTGGGACGCGCAGCTCAAAACATTTAGAAACAATGCGACCAAAAAGAAACTCTGGGAAAAGGTGACTGAGGCGGCGAATGTGATCTCACCTGCTTGCTGCAAGCAACATTGGCAATCGCAGCGGCAGAAAACGCTCATGTGAAATGAAACCTCGCGATTCGTGCCGCCGCGCCGCTAGCGGCAGCGATTTCGGCCGTGGAATCGCTGAATGTGAAACCCGCTTTACGCGGCGATGACTAAAGGCTGATTCACACTGCGCCTTTTCCTTACGTTTTCTTACGTTACCTCCAAGTCACCGAAACATTCGTGTCTCGAATGTCGCGTGCATAGTTTTTTCTTTGAACTAGTACCCACACTTAATATGAAGCACAGACGTCCCGGTGACTTGTACGTAAGATTTCGTAACGTTAAGGCTCGTTCACACAGACCCGTTTTCTTACGTTACGTTACGAAAAGTCACCAGGAAAGTTGTGCTTCGTATTAAGCGTGGCTACTAATTCAAGAAGATAGCCTGACACGCGACATTTGAGACACGAATGTTTCGGTGACTTGGACGTAACGTAAGAAAACGGTTCTGTGTGCTAAGTCGAACCGAGCTCAACTCCTTATGTTACGTTACGACGAGCCTTGTGTCCTTGGTTGCCAAAGGTAACTCACCGTCCTAGCTCGTCGTCACCGAAACATTCGTGTCTCGAATGTCGTGAGCCAGGTTATCTCCTTGAATTGGTAGCCACGCTTATTACGAAGCACAGATTTCTCGGTGACTTTTCGTAACGTAACGCAAGAAAACGGGTCTGTGTAAACGAGCCTTAACGTAACGTAAGAAAACGGGGCAGTGTGAACCAGCCTTTACAACTCTGGTATATTTACACTTTCGTCTTCGTCTTTGTTGTGTCGGTGGGGGAAACGTACTTGTCACGAAGTCACATATTGTTTATTAAGGCCACGGTCCCACTGAATGTGGCAGTTTAGGTACTTTTTGGCAGGTCATTACCCATCTCCTTTTAAATACTGTTTTGTGGGATTGATCTCATTCGAAAGGCAATGCAATCCTCTTTCATTTGATATTCTGTATGTATTGTTTACACTGTTCATGCGCATTTGCAGTGTTGCGAATATGAGGCGCGGACCCTCACTTGCTCCGCTGGTTCATGTTTTATGAACGATCCATTAAAGATAATACGGTTCCAATAGAGCAGTTTTGTTAAGATGATGTCGGAGCAGAATGAAACGATATAAGTTTTTGGTATTTGCACTACTTTGCTTTTTTCATCCATCCAAATATTGCCCTAAAATTGACATTTTTCAGCACAAATATGTTTTAATGACAAGCGCTAGGGCAATGCAATTAGCTACAGATGTAGTTCTTTTAATTGGGAATACGGAGAAAAAATTTAATGTTGTATAAACTTTTGTTTAGATATTTTATATCAAACGTAGCACTTTTTTGTGCTTCGAGTCATGGTACTTCAAATGCCACTGAGGAAATAATTAAACTATGATAAAATCTTTTATAACATTTAGAACTACAATTGTTGCCCAAAAGGTGGACGATGGCTTTTTTTCATTTTCAAAGTCATAACGCTCCAGGAGCCCTTCAAACTTACCTGTTTTTGACGCATATCGTTTTTGGACATCAAACAGATTTATTGGCACCTAATAACATTTATTGTTTGGAATAGATATACATTGCGATGTATTAAATTTTCACAATGATCTTGCTTTGGTTTCTTGATAAGTGTAGAGCTTAGCTAATTAAAAAAAAAAAAAAAACAATCAAAAGCTGTTTGGGTGTTTTGTTGCGCTACCTGACGGATGGCAGACAAAACTGCTGATTTCTAATGTTCAAAAAATTTTCGAGGGCGGCGTTGGCGTCTGTATCATCATCAATCTCCGTATCTTTTTACCTTCACAATTAAAAATTATATTGGAAGATTTACTATCGATAAATGAATGGTTTAAGGTCTGGGTCAGGTTAATAAATCTAAGACAAATAATTACACAAGCGTAGCGTGAAATAATGTGTTCATTGTTCGATATGATTGAAATCAATACACAATAAAGACGAAGAGGAAAAGAATACACCCGGGTTCACTTCATGCGTAGAGTCACTAAATGAGCTTAAAGTAACGATACTCCGTTCCCAAAAATTGTTTTGGGAGCCGCCATTTTGAGTCTTGTTCAGAGCAAACGCAACTGCCGATCGTCATGATCCAAAAGTGTGACTTCCTCAGCATTAGATGCGGTGCTAGGAAGCTGATGCAATATTGCTATGCTCTGTCGCGGGTTGTTTAAACATTTGTGGAGGACGGAAAAGCGTTTCCTGGGATTTTAGATAAAGCTTCAGATAACTGGCAACCATGATTTTAAGCCACAATATGGCCAAGTGTCGTTACTCTGAACCGTAGCTAATTTGCTGGCACAAGCGGGAACAATGAGGAAGAGGCATGTGTCAAAAGGTAGTGGCTTGTGGAATCCACTGGGCTTACGTCATGGCCCCTCCAGGTATTACAAGCTTCTTGAACAAGAGCATGAATAGTGTCATTAAATAAGCTACGCTTCAGAGTAGCGACACTTGGCCATATTGTGGCTTAAAAATCATGCTTGCCAGTTATTTGAAGCTTTATCTGAAATCACAAGAAACGCTTTTCCGTCCTCCACTTCAAACAGTTTGCAACAAAGCAAAGCAATATTACATGAGCTTCCTAACACCGAATATAATGCTGAGGATGTCGCACTTTTGAATCATGACGATCGGCAGTTACGCCTGCTCTGCACAAGCACAAAATGGCGGCGCCCACAACACTGTCGGGGAAGAGAGTGCCTGTACACTCTTAAAACAAGGGGTACTGTAGTACCCTCCATAAGGGGTAACCGACTTGCACACAGGGCAAACCCTTTTGGAGGTATCGTTACCCCCTGCAACGAGGGTGCAAACTTACCCCCTTGGTTAGGGTGCAACATTGCCTCCCTTTGGAGGTAACCTTAGTTTCTTTTAGCGTTAAAAGTGCATCCTTTCAGGGTCAGCCTTTACCTCCTTTAGGGGGGAATTTCAACCCTTTTGAGAGGTAAGACGACGTAATTGAGGGCGCTGCTTTTACCTCTTTTTGAAGGGAACTATAATCCACTTTGGGGTTAAATGCACACGATGAGGAAAATAGCTCAGAAAACGCGGACTACGAAGAACAAACACGACAGAAAAGTGCTGTCCTGTCGTGTTTGTTCTTCGTAGTCCGCGCTTTCCGAGCTGTTTTCCCCATCATGTATAAAAGCAACCAACTGGCCCAGTTCACCACCTTATTACAGGTTAAATGTACACTTGATGGAATCACTTTTACCCCCTAAAGAAAGGTACTATGGCCCTTAGTGGGTGTGATAGTACGTGCTTCAAGGGTGGGCCTTACAATAGATGAAAACGACATAGTTCTGAAAGTAAATGACAATGTTTTATTGTGGCTGTCACAAACAAAATGGCAAAAAATCAATGGCATGACTAGACATCTTATAAAAGTTCTAAGATTAAACCACTAAGCGCAATAAAGGCATCTGGAACAACACTTTCGGGGCTCTAGTCGTAGCTAAAGATGAACTAGAGGCAGAATGCAACCAGGACTGCCTCAGCAGGCGACGCGGCTTCGAGATCTCCCTCCATTGCCGCATAGCTGGGCGCCTCAGGATTAATTAGGCGTGAGCTGACAGCCACCGGGTAGATTGCACTGCCTGCCTGGAACCAAAAAAATGTGGAAATCATGTGATATGAAGTTGAAACATATCATCCCCAATTTGAAGAAACTGTGAAGAAATATTAGATTTTTCTAAGACGCATTTGGAGCATTTGATGGGCCACTGATTCCAGCATTATAAAGCATCGACCATACTTACCGGACGTGACCAGTTTAACTGTTGACTAACTACCACTGACTAAAATTATCACATGGCGGGTGGTAATCATAGATTAGTAAGCACTTTGTATTCACCGGTCATGTTTAAATTTGTCACCCCGATTTACTTAGGTGACTAACAAATCTTAGTCAAAGGTGTACAACTACTGTAGCAGGTTAGTATATACAAGTGCTGATTGTTGGGCGAGTTGGTATTGTACGTGAAAAAAAACATGATTGCGCTTTAAGACAAGGACTGAGGAAGAACATACACCACAGAGCGCTACACCACATTAGCTACTCAGCACCACAGCAGATCCCTATGACCGCAAACCCTAAGTGCCGAACTTCGGAAAATATGCAATTATTTTTGCCGAAGTGCTCTGCCAGATGAAAATTGAATTTGTTTTATTCAGACATGAGAAGAACAGCACACAAGGACGAGAAAACATAAAAAGACCACGCCGAAAAAGACACACTCAAGCGCCTTGTGTGTCTTACTCTAATTTATTTACTCGAAGTATACCCTCAATTTTCTCTGGAAAATGAACGACCACCACACACACAAATAAAATTAAAAAATCAAGAACCTCATTTCAATTGCCCAAATGCGAACAAGAACATCAAAATAATATATCTGACTACGCTTACCTGCAGTTGCGTCCAAGGTAGCAGGCATCCAGTACCCTCGACGAAATCACCCTACAAAGTTGACGCAGTAGGAAAGAAATATATTCAATCAACTTCAAATAATGCAAACTTAGCCATCTGACTCGCCCATTGCATAATCAGCTTTTAAAAATGCCTGATGACTCGCAAAAAAAAAAAAAAGCCAAGACAATACACTTGCTAGTCTCTCTGCCGGCAATAAATTAACGACCTTATTCAGTAATATATTACAATTAATGTTTGCGAAGCGCACGATTTATTTCTGACTGCCAAATGTCGAACTTCGGCAAATACTTAAAGTTTTTTGTCGAAGTAATTTGCCAGATTAAAATTTAAATTTGAATTTATGTTTTTTTTAGACATGAGAGGAACAGCACACAAGCACGAAAACACAAAAATAACACCGAAAAAGACACACTCAAGCGCCTTGTGTGTCTTACTCTAATTTATTTACTCGAAGTATACACTCAATTTTTTCTCGGAAATGAAGAAACAGCACACACACAAAATCAACATAAAAATCAAGAGCCCCATTTCAAGTGCACAAATGGGAACAAGAAAATCAAAATATAATATTGCACTACGCTTACCTGCAGTAAACAGTGTTAAGAACTGTCACGAGATGCGTCCAAAGTAGCAGGCATCCAGTACCCTTGACGAAATCACCCTGCCACGTTGCCGCAGGACGAAAGAAATATATTCAATCAACTTCAAATAATGCAAACTTGAGCCATATCTAACTCGCCTAGTGAATGATTACTTTTAAAAAAACCTGATCACACGCAAAAAAAAAAGCCAAGACAACACTATAATTGCTAGTCTCTCTGCCGGCAACAACTTAATGACCTTATTCCGTAATATACTACTTTTAATGTTTGCGAAGCGCACGAATAATTTCTAACTGCCGAATGTCGAACTTCGGCAAATATGTAAATATACTTGCCGAAGTAATTTACCAGATTAAAATTGAATGTATGTCTTATTTAGACATGAGAAGAACAGCACACAAGGACGAAAACACACACAAAAAAAACACAAAAAAAGACACACTCAAGCGCCTTGTGTGTCTTGCTCTAATTCATTTACTCGAAGTATACCCTCACCTTTCTCTCGGAAATGAACGAACAGCACACACACAAAATCAATATAAAAATCAAGAGCCCCATTTTAAGTGCACAAACTGGAACAAGAAAATCAAAATAAAATATCGGACTCCGCTTACCTGCAGTAAGCAGTGTTAAGAACTGTCACGAGATGAGTCCAAGGTAGCAGGCATCCAGTACCTTCGACGAAATCACCCTACAACGTTGCCGCAGGACGAAAGAAATATATTCAATCAACTTCAAATCATGCAAACTTGAGTTATATCTAACTCGCCTACTGAATGATCAGAGTTTTAGAAATGCCTGATCACACGCAAAGAAAATGCCAAGACAATATAATTGCTAACCCGCTGCCTGTAACAACTTCATGACCTTATTCCGTAATATAATACTATCAATGTTTGCGAAGCGCACGAATAATTAGCTCAGACATTTCTATTCGGTATTTCAAGGTAACGTGACATTTTACCAAACTATTTATTAAACCTCGTTAAATTAAAAAAAAAACAAAAAAAAAAAAAACGTTGATACTAAAAATCAGTGTTTAACACTGATTTTTACAAATATCACCGCCATTGAGAATAAATCGCGCCAGTTGGCCGGTGCCGCCAATGAATGCCTGATCGACTACTGCTCTGCGGGGGAAAAAACAAAATAAAACAAAAAACAACCACCTTATGAGATTTTCAAATATCTGATCAGATCCTCAATTTAACGTCCGACGCGACACACCAACGGCCCCAAAAAGAGAAAACCTCCTACACCCTCACGCCTTAAACGTAGGCGACACCCGATTCAAAAGGCGTCTTGCCGCCCGGCTCGCCGAACCGCCGCTCTCCCCCTTCGTCCACCCGCACACACATACACCGGGAAAAGTTGCTGGCTAAGCCACTGGTTAGCGTATGTCAACCTTCTAAATGTGCGCTAGTGCAAGCGACAGTCATTCCTGTTCTTGCTCTTTATGAACTTCGATGGTCTAAACCATGTCTGCGTTCGCGCCACACACTAATTTTATCGAACGCTCGACGCCTTCAAACGTGCCAACATGTCCGCCAACCCTTTGTCTAAGGAAGACGGGGGTCGCCTTCCCGGGCGGTCATAACCGACGCCAACTGCCGACCGCGCAGAACATTTCCTTACCTGCATACGGAGCACACGACTTGGATCTTCGACTGAAGTCAATGCAGCGCTCTCGGTGACCTCGTAAGAAGAGACTGAACCGAACAGAACAATAAAGAACGTTCCTGCACCGGGACGCCTCCGTCGAACGTTCGAGAAGAAACACCGTTATGCCGTCATGACCGGGCGCGTCGGCGGCGAAGGCGCGGACACTCTTCGGCCGGGCAGGCGCTCTCCCACGCATGCGCGAATAATCACGTGTCATACGAGGAGACCAATTAGCGAACTCGTTTGCGCCTTTCCACAGCCAATCGCAGCGCCCAGGCTTTGGCAGTGCAAAACAGGTGCTCCCTCTGGGAGGTATAACATGCCGCCTTGGGGCCCCTTCGCGGCGAACTTCACCTGGCAGCACCGCATTCTTCGTGTTTGCTGCGCTTGAGGAGGTAAAAAGCGGAGCGCTTTACCCCTGGGCGGGAGGAGGGTGGTAAAGGCGGTCTGTTACCTCCTTTTGGTCCCCTTTTTCTAAGAGTGTACACCACAGAGCGCTACACCACATTAGCTACTCAGCACCACAGCAGACCCCTATGACCGCCAACCCTAACTGCCGAACTTCGACAAATATGCAAATATTTTTGCCGAAGTGCTCTGCCAGATTAAAATTGAATTTATGTTTTATTTAGACATGAGAAGAACAGCACACAAGGACGAAAACACACAAAAAGAACACACCGAAAAAGACACACTCAAGCGCCTTGTGTCTTACTTTCATTTACTCAAAGTATACCCTCAATTTTCTCTGGAATATGAACGAACACCACACACACAAAGAAAAGATAAAAATCAAGAACCTCAATTCAAGTGCCCGAATGCGAACAAGAACATCAAAATAATATATCTGACTACGCTTACCTGCAGTTGCGTCCAAGGTAGTTGGCATCCAGTACCCTCGACGTAATCACCCTACAACGTTGACGCAGTAGGAAAGAAATATATTGAATCAACTTCAAATAATGCAAACTTGAGCTATCTGACTCGCCTACTAAATGATTAGCTTTTAAAAATGCCTGATCACACACAAAAAACAATGCCTAACTGCCGAATGTCGAACTTCGGTTATTATGTAATTTTTTTACCAAAGTAATTTGCCAGAATTAAAATTTAAAATTGAATGTATGTTTTATTTAGACAAGAGAAGAACAGCACACAAAGACGAAAAAACAAAAAAAGAACACCGAAAAAGACACACTCAAGCGCCTTGTGTGTCTTGCTCTAATTTATTTACTGGAAGTATACCCTCAATTTTCTCTCGGAAGTGAAACTACAGCACACACACATAATAAAAATAAAGATCAAGAGCCCAATTTTAAGTGCACAAATGGGAACAAGAAAATCAAAATAAAATATCGCACTACGCTTACCTGCAGTAAACAGTATTAAGGACTGTGACGAGATGCGTCCAAGGTAGCAGGCATCCAGTACCCTCGACGAAATCACCCTGCAACGTTGCCGCAGGACGAAAGAAATATATTCAATCAACTTCAAATAATGCAAACTTGAGCCATACCTAACTCGCCTACTGAAAGATTAGACTTTTAAAAAAGCCTAATCACACGCAAAAAAAAAAAAGAAAAGCCAAGACAACATTGTAATTGCTAGTCTCTCGGCTATCATGAAACATAGGGCACTATCGAACTATAATAAATATGAAGTCGTTAGGGGTGTATGGAAGGGAGTCATGGTGCCAGGGCTGTCATTTGGGAATGCGGTATTGTGTATGAGGTCAGAAATTCAGGCAGGTTTAGAGATACAGCAAAGGAGTGTGGGTAGGTTGGCATTGGGGGCACATGGGAATGCACCAAATGAGGGAGTACAGGGGGATATGGGTTGGGCATCTTTCGAGAGTAGAGAAGCGATCAGTAAAGTAAAATTTGAACAAAAACTAGCTGAAATTGAGGATACACGGTGAGCAGCGAAAGTGTACAAGTATCTATATATGAAAAGTCTAAACATTGAGTGGACAAACCGAACCCGCAAGTTGAGATTTAAATACATTCAACGAGATGGAGCCGTTCAGAGCATATCAGTAGAAAAGGGAGTAAAGAAAACAGAGAGGAAACTGTGGGAAGAGAGAATGCAGGGGAAATCAGCTTAAGCAATGTACAGGGCACAAAAACAAGAAATAAAGAAGGAACAACTGTATGATAATTCAATGGGGAGCTCTCTGCTGTTTGAAGCTAGAATCGGGGTGCTAAGAACGAAAACGTACAGGGCTAAATTTCAGGAAGTAGACACTCTGTGCGACGTATGCAACCGCGGAAGGGAAACTATAGAACATGTTATTCTAAGGTGCACGGGGCTTCGTCCCACCCTCTTGGCGGGGGGGGGGGGGGGGCGGGGGGGGGGGGTTATGTTTTCGGACTTGGAGGGGGCACTGGGTTTTCCGGACATAGATGGACGAATGGATAGGGAAAGAATTGCGGTAACTAAGTGGAGATTGGAAGATTGGTGGAAGAGATCTAGGGAAGGATCAAGGGGAAAACATACAGATAAAAATCAGCAATAAATTCACTTGAAAAGAGAGAGGGGGGGGGGGGGTGTTATAACGAAATTCATACAAATTAAAAAAAACGAAAAGAAGGAATGACGAAATGTTAGGCTAGGTGGCGCAAGCTGCCGCCCGATACAAAGGGTATAGCCATTACCATCCATCCATCCATCCATCCATCTGTCGGCAACAACTTAATGACCTTATTCTGTAATATACTACTTTTAATGTTTGCGAAGCGCACAAATAATTTGTAACTGCCGAATGTCGAACTTCGGCAAATATGTAAATTTGTTTACCAAAGTAATTTGCCGGATTAAAATTTAAAATTGAATGTATGTTTTATTTAGACATGAGAAGAACAGCACACAAAGACGAAAACACAAAAAAAAAAGAACACCGAAAAAGACACACTCAAGCGCCTTGTGTGTCTTACTCTAATTTATGACTTATGACTTATCAAAACAAATAAGTGACCCTCGCACCCGCAGCTGTGTCAGGTGGTTAGTGCCGCGCCGGCGCACTGAATACTTCTTGCAGTCGCTGACATATAACTTACCTTTTATTTTAAACAAGTATCTAGAAAAAATTATTTACTTTGATACCTTTACTAGTAAAAAAATGCGAGAATTTTTTTGTAAACAATAGATGATAATGCATTAGTCTTTATCTTGTATATGGGAAAGTTTTGGTGTTCAGAGCCTTTATTGTAAATTTTGCTAGAAAACAAGCTATGTGGGAAAATTTGATCTATGTCATTTATAAGTCCATCAACGGTTGATAATCTTTATATAGTGTTTGACATGTACCATATAGGAATTAGATAAGAATACGCGTCATATATTTTGTACTTTTTCACAATATGTTGCTGTCTGTATGGGCCCCCAGGCACTCTCAACCTGCAAACGACAGCTTTTTCCGCCCGGGGACCCCCAACACTGTGATGGAAATAAAACTGAATTGAATTGAATTGAATTTACTCGAAGTATACCCTCAATTTTCTCCCGGAAATGAACAAACAGCACACACACAAAATAAACATAAAGATCAAGAGCCCCATTTCAAGTGCACGAATAGGGAAGAAAATCAAAATAAAATATCGCACTACGCTTACCTGCAGTAAACAGTATTAAGAACTGTCACGAGATGCGTCCAAGGCAGCAGGCATCCAGTACCCTCGACGAAATCACCCTACAACGTTGCCGCAGGACGAAAGAAATATATTCAATCAACTCCGAATAATGCAAACTTCAGTTATAGCTAACTCGCCTACTGAATGATCAGAGTTTTAGAAATGCCTGATCACACGCAAAGAAAATGCCAAGATGATATAATTGCTAGTCTCGCTGCCGGTAACAACTTCATGACCTTATTCCGTAATATACTACTATTAATGTTTGTGAAGCGCACAAATAATTAGCTGAGACATTTATATTCGGTATTTAAAGGTAACGTGACATTTTAACAAACTATTTATTAAACCTCTTTAGATAAAATAAAAACCAAAAAAAAACGTTGATATTAAAAATGATTGTTTAACACTGACTTTTACAAATATCAACGACGTTGAGAATTAATCGCGCCGGTTGGCCGGTGCCGCCAATGAATGCCTGATCGACTACTGGTCTGCGAAAAAAAAAAGACAACAACCATCTTATGAGATTTTCAAATATTTGATCAGATCCTCAATTTAACGTCCGACGCGACACACCAACGGCCCCAAAAAGAAAAAAACCTCCTATCCCCTCACGCCTTAAACGTAGGTGACCCCCGATAAGGCGTCTTGTCGCCCGGCCCGCCGAATCGCCGAACCGCCGCTCTTCTTCTTCCTCCACCCGCACACACATACACCGGGAAAAGCTGCTGGCTACGCCACTGGTTAGCGTATGTCAACCTTCTAAATATGCGCTAGTCCAAGCGACAGTTATTCCTGTTCTTGCTCTTTATGAACTTCGATGGTCTAAACCGTGTCTGCGTTCGCGCCACACACTAATTTTATCGAACGCTCGACGCCTTCAAACGTGCCAACATGTCCGCCAACCGTTTGTCTAAGGAAGGCGGGAGTCGCCTTCCCGGGCGGTCATAACCGACGCCAGCTCCCACCCGCGCAGAACATTTCCTTACCTGCATACGGTGCACACGACTTGGATCCTCGACTGAAGTCACTGCAGCGCTCTCGGTGACCTCGTAAGAAGAGACTGAGCCGAACAGAGCAATAAAGAACGTTCCTGGGCTAGGGACGCCTCCGTCGAACGTTTGAGAAGAAAAACCGTCGAGACCGTTATGACGGGCAGCGTCGGCGGGGAAGGTGCCGACGCTCCCGGTCGGCCGGGCCGGCGCTGTCCCACGCATGCACGAAGAATGACGTGTCATACGAGGAGACCAATTAGCGAACTCGTTTGCGCCTTCCCACAGTCAATCGCAGCGCCCAGGCTCTGGCAGTGCAAAACAGGTGCACCCTCTGGGAGGTAATACTTACCCCGTTAGCGCTCCTTTGCGGCGAACTTCACCGTGTAGCACCGAATTCTTCGTGTGTGCTGCGCCTGAGGAGGTAACAAGCGTAGCGCTTCCCCGCTGGCCGGGAGGAGGGTGGCAAAGGCGGTCTGTTACCTCCTTTTGGTCCCCTTTTTTCTAAGAGTGTACTCTAAGCGCAGCTCATTAATTGGCTCTAGTTCCCGCGAAACTCCTTTCCCCTGACTCAAACCGAAAGTAAATATGAATAATACACCCTTATTATAGCTTATTTAGTTATAATCAACTACACATAATGAGGGGAGGAAGCGGCGGGGTAGGAGGAACGCGGGTTTTATGTGCGACCGTTCTAACCGTCTCAAAAGAGAGAACGCGCGAGCTTGCGATGGTTTAAAGAAAGGCGATCCAAAGGAAAAAAAAATTGGGTTGTGTGGATGCTTATACAGCCTAGAACTTGGTATGAGCAATTTAGCCAGTGCAGTACAACCGCTAGCCTGAGGTCTTTAACGTGCACCACGCAGTAGTGATACACGACCGCACGGCGGTACGATACTCATCCAGATCGAAACGGGCAGGGGTGGGGATTGAACCCAGGATCCCTGGGTTCTGCAGCGCGAGCTTTCGCTCCACGTGCTCCGAGCTGGTGTGCGCTAGCCCACTCGGTCACCTATCTTCATCGTTTACGAACACAACACAACTTCCAACACGAAAAAAGTCCTATTCAAAAACCGACTACCACATACTTTTCGTGACTAACAATTGTAACTCTAGTTGTAATGTATCAAGTTCACTTGCAAATCTCCGCATCAAACGACCTCGCCACGTCGAACGGGCAGTCGCCACCCCGATGGACATGACGGCAGAAGAAGACAAATACGGCTTCTTCACTAATTCGGGCAACCAGTTTGGGCAATCGGTTTCTCTATCTGACTTTGCAAAAGATACCTCGAACGTACTGTGATTAGTTTTGCATTATTGAAAATGGCGCAGCCTGGCATGAGCAACGCGGCATCCTTCAAGATGGCGTCGGTGGCTAGTTGCCGTTCTTTTGCGACAGATGGC
This sequence comes from Ixodes persulcatus, assembly GCA_013358835.2. Lineage (NCBI taxonomy): Eukaryota > Metazoa > Arthropoda > Arachnida > Ixodida > Ixodidae > Ixodes > Ixodes persulcatus. The sequence continues at coordinate 17,246 of JABSTQ010009963.1, read as the reverse complement.
GCTGTTTTATGCAAAGGGTTTTTACGGCTCTGGGATGCGAGCTTCGGAAGCCCTCGGAAGCTCCTGCTGCCGGTTTTGGAGAGATGTGGACGCACACAATTTACGGTTCTGTTCTTCGACCCAACGCATGTGTGTCCGCCCAACTGGTGTAGGACACCGTACGATGCCGCTCCTTAAAGGGGAACTCCGCCGACTTTTTGAGCTATGTAAACCATGAGTGTCGTCTGAAAGCTGGTTGTTTCCCGATTCCGAAATGCTACATGGTTTTCCCAGATTCACTCTGGGTAATTAAAAAACCCACAATTAGTGAGACACCAAACCAAAGTTGCGGTGACCTGCATTCTCCCTAGCGTTTCCCTAGTTTTTCCCTACCATCCAAGCGTGACGTCACGGGTGGGCTGACAATTCCCATCCCGCCCGCCCGCCGTGAACCGCGCGAAGGATAAACGCCTTTTCAGCTGGCGAAAGTTTCACGTTCAGCCGTCGTGAACAAGAATGTCAGACTCGGAATGTAGCATATCGTCAGACATAGACCCTAGCGACATGGAATTGGACATCGACGATTCCCCTTTCGCCTTCGATCCGCCGGCGTTGCCGCGTGGTCCACACGTCCAGATCAGCCCGAGCTGGCAGGTGCGGCTTCCGCACTCTGAAGCTGAATGGTAAGGAAATCTGACAGAACTCTTTATTGCAGCGAGATGGAATGTGTCCAATGATTCCATTATATGCCATAGGTGTGACTGCGGCGAGTGCCGACCCCAGCTTGGAGACGAGGACCTTTGCTGCCGGGAGGTGACAGTCATGGAGCCATTTTGCGAGTATGACTGCATCACAAGGCATGAGCTGTTCCCGCTCCTGTGCCTGCACAGAGAACAACTAAGAGTGCATGTGCGCCACGTCAGTCATTACACGCCAAACTACCTAGAGTGCGCCGACGACAACCGGTGAGTAAACTTTTTCATTAGCGATTTCCAGCGCATGACTGGCAAACAAAATTGCCTCGCCGGCTTTGCACTACGGCGTAAAGTTTTGCATTTTGCTGAAAAAAAAAAATTGTAGTGAAGTGGGTATCGCAGGATGTTTGCGTCGATGTTGCGTATGCCCTCCCGAATTCGTAAATGCGTGGTGCGGTGCAGTCAGACAAGCGGTGAAGCTAAGTAGACATAGCCACAACCAAAAACGCTCGAAAAAAAAAAAAAAATCGACTGAAAACGTGTTTTTGCTTTTATTTTCAGGATGCTCAGGTACACGGCCTATAGATTGTTTGTATGGTGGGTGTGGGGTTACCTTGGAGGAGGAAATCGCCAAAGGCTGCCAGGCTGCGTCTTGAGAGCCATTCGAGAGGCTTTCCCCTCATCAGAGTACAGGATGTTTTCATGGGCCTAGGGTAAGTAAAAAATACACCTCATCTTATGTTTATGTATTCCATCTTACGAATTTGAGAGCCGTGCCCGGGTAGTTTACATTATAGTATCAAAGTATGTTGTTCATCATAAAAATGTGCACGCCATTGGAGAAACTAAATCTGAGACAGCTTGCATTCTCAAATTATGAAAATGTCTATAGCTACTGTAAGGCTTGTAAGCTGTTCTATTCCAGTGTTGAAGGATCTGATTCGATTATGCTTCAGGTGTGAATGCGAATTCTGTGTACGCCTGAGCGATGTAAGAGCCTTGCACTCTAGGTAGGATGGCCAGGTGTGTCACATGCAGCAATACAGATAAACGGAACGAAAAACAGCGTCCACTGCCCCAGAACTGGTTGCCACTTTTATTGTACTAGCTAGAAAGTTTGTTGTGTAATTAACATACAAGAAAGTACAGAACAGAAACGTAGCATAGGTTTCAATTACACCAGAAAAATACAATATTGCACAACAAAAATATTTAAAAAAAGTGACAGAAGTTTTTTTTTTTACGCACCCCACAAAAATACTGCATAATGTAGTCAAAGAAGTAACATTAAAAAGATGACCCTAGAAACAACAGCATATTCATAGAAGTGCAAGTGTTTGACAACTCGCAAGAATGAAGTTACACAATTTGAAAAAAAAAAATATTGTACAAAAAATATAAGAAAAAGTGAGAGGGGTTTTGTCTGATGCAACCCCCCCCCCCCCCCAAAAAAAAAAGAATTTGGTCAAAGCAGCACTATAAAAAAAGTTGATTCTAGAAACAGCATATTTGTAGAAGTGCCAGTGTTTGACAACTTGCAAGAATGAAGCTACACAATTCGAAACAAAATTGCACGAAAAGATATTAAAAAAAAGTGACAGGGGTTCTTTCTGACACCTCCCCCCTCAAAAAGAAAAGTAATGCATAATGTCGTCAAAGCAGTAACATAAAAAAAAGTTGATCCAAGAAATAACAGCCTATTCGTAACAGTGCCAGTGTGTGACAACTCGCAAGAATGAAGTTACACAATTCAAAGAAAGGATCAAACCAAAAGAACAGTTGACCACAGGTAGTATGGCTACTACTCTAAACAAGAAAATGCTGCACTAAAATGTGTTTGGCAAATGCCTAGAAAAAGCAGTCATGCAGGCAAAGCACACATTTCATGCATGCACTTGGTTGTCAGAGACTAGGGCTGACTTTTGAATCGCGACCGGTGAGCTTCGATTGCTTCCTCCTGGGTTGGTTTGGCACCACATCTGCTGCCAAGAGTGCTGTGGGTCTGACGGTAGAGGGCCTCTTCAGCTACTGCATAGGATGGCCACCTCATGTTGCACTCAAGCACGGCATCCACCAGCTTGCGGACATAGCCTGTAAAACAAATATGTTGCGAGGACAGCTTCACTTTCAGCTGTGAGGTCTGTTGAGTATAGCTAGCTGTTTCCTATTCATTACAAGTGCCTGAGAGATGCCTCACCGTACGTCACCATCTCTTTGACAGGTTTCACTGTCCAACGCTTCTCCGCCTTGGAACACTGCTGTCGAAACTTTGGATTGCCGTCCTCGTCAAGCATCACCTCCCTGTCCGCATTGTGGTTATAATGGATCGCTGCAATGTAGGTGCTGTAACAATATGTAATTTACTTTTAAGTTCAGACTTCAGAATAAAAGATTGTGAACACTGGACTACTGCACCCAGGATTAAGCAGGAAATGCTTTATTGTTCATGCCAAACCGATGACGTATCCAATTGGAAAAAACCCGTAATATTCATTTCAAAACCTTCCATGTTTCGAAGTCGATTTAGGCATCGGTTTTCTTATCCGACTGATAGAAAAAATCTGTGCACTGGTGGGATTGGAACTCACGCTTGAGCCGAGCAAGCTGATTCACCGACTGACAATCCAGCCCTCTGCTGAAGGCTGTGCAAGCAAGCCTCCTGTGGCCACAAGCCATGGCCTCCGAGATTGGGGCCAGGGTCTCGGAAGCCATGCAAGTGCTGCAGCAGCTGCCCGCTAGGGGACAAGCGAACTTCTAGAGATTTACTCGTAGGCAAAAGCCATTATGCCATCACAGAAGTTTAAGTGATCGTGGTACGTTTACATGATCTCAAAATCGCATAACCATGAACCCACGTTACGTGAAATATTCAATGATTCAAATTGTGATTTAATAGGAATTAACCAGTGCTGTTAATCACATCCTCTGCTTTGTCCGCTCTGCTGGTGTACTTTCTGCTGCCGTTGGACCGGCACAGTTGAAAGTGTTCTGCTCCATGTGACTTGTGGCATGCACACTGTGATTCCAGACATGATGATATGGCAGAATGTGCAACAAAAGCCCCTGTTAAAATATGCTGAGCTGCCCCCTGCACAGCTTTAGTGTTCAAATTTTAAGTTTTCGGTTTGCTCACCGTGCCTGCATTCCTTCGTACGTAAGTTTGCTCGACTTTGGAGCGAAGTGGATAAGGATCCCGTGGAACGACTCTAGACCGAAGGTCTGCTCCCTTGGTGAAAGCCACGGGATGTCTCGGAGGAGGTGGGGCGACATCAGAATGCCCTCAAGTTTCTTGAAGATCTCCGAGCCTGAGCAGGGTAGAATAACTGTTTAATACACAGAAAGTCCAGAGTATTTAAAGAAAACTTGCCTTCCTCAAGCCACAGGCGATCGTCGATGACAGGGTGGCCACAGACTGGATGGAGGGGGTTGGGATGGTGGTGGATGTTGCTTATGTGCCGCATTAACGACGTCCACTTCGCCAGGAGCAGCTGGCCATCACCCTCGCTGGTGCGAGCACACCAGTATATGTGTCTCACGATGGTCCGAAGCCACTTCAGCAGATCTCGGTGCTTTGCTGTCTGGGCAGCTGCGGCAACCTTTTTCTTCACACCTAAAAGAGCAGTACATCTCCGCTGTTAAAAAACGTGCCTCTGTCCCTGATACCTTCAGAAATAACCATAATTAAATGGCAGTTTTCTTTCTTGTTATCTCTCCCTACAACATTCACTAGAAAACATATTTCAAAAGATAAACAAGTTTTATAAACAGAAAAAGTGTCAGAAAGATATTTTTTGTATATTCATACTTTTTAATGCACAATACTATCAAAAGTTATTTTAAAATGGAACAAAAAACACAAATAGCAGCGAGATAGGCAGACCCAAAATTCTCCCGCAAACAAACAATGTGTTTAGTTGGAGAGCAAATGAAAAGGTGGCGCAACTCACCGCCTGTTAAATGTCCCGTTCAACCGTGTATCTCGCTCGTCGCTTTCCACACTTTCTTCTACATATTTCTCTTCGCATTAATCATTTTTATATGTAATACCCGCTAGCCACAAGCCACATTTTCGCGAGTTTTTCTTATCTTTTAAATGTAAATACCAGCGTTGTTGGCGTATCTGCGCTCTCAGTTTGACAGAGCAGGGCGGAGACGAAAGCATGCCGACAATAGGTGTCACGAACTTGGTCTGATGGTGCTGTCCGAGACCCGCGAAAGAGGAATGTGGGAGTACCCTCGACAACCTCCCGGTACGAGACCACCATTTCACACATGCCAGAGTGCAGCCCGGTTCACACATCTGCGTTCCGAGCGACAGACACGACAATTGTGTTCGCATTACAAAGTGTGACCGATAAAGCACGGAGCAGCTATGTCAAGCAATCATGTGTCACGGTTGTACCGGTGTGATGTCGTTTCTGTCGTTTAGAACGAAGATGTATGAACCGGCCTTCAGTCTTCAATACAAACTTATCGAGTTTCGCGTGCGACCAATTCGTGAAGGGCTCGGCGCTGGCACTCGCCACCGCTAAGTTCAGCAATTCGGTAATGCAGGCGAAGATGGCCACATTTTGCTTTACTCCGCAGAGAGGGGCGATTGTCTTCCCACAGAGATATCAGGGCCAGCGTGATCTCTCGTGTCCAAAGTAACTGCTTTTGGCCGCTGTTTCCATTGCCAACGTGCTCGCACCAGAATTTGTGGTTGCCATCTTGAAAACTCAGTTGAGTCGGTGGGGGTTGTTAACTCAAGCTCAGTTGAACCCAACTGTCGTTAGTGGCTCAAGGACAGTTGGCGCCACCGTGTAACTCTGGCCGACTGTGATTGAGTCAACTGTCGTCGGCTCAATCACAGTTGAGAGAGCTCGTGTAACCAGGGTATAAGGAAGCCCCACGCCGCATGCCTATACTCTTTTTGCCGGTGCGCATATGAAGAATGCAGACGCGTGGCGTACAAGCTAATAATTTGTCAAGCATGCTGCTTACGCCAAAGGACATTCCAGCTCGGTGTGAATGCAGTGTTGTACTGCAAAATGCTTTGCCATGTGCTCACACTGCTGTCTTGCATACTTCAGGACGTATACTGGTCGACAACACACAGATCAATTTAACACGAGCAGGTGCCCAACTCATAATTCTGTCCCAATAATGGCTCAGCCTTTTTTGGATCCGTCATTACATGTAGATTGATCCCTACTCCTGCACTAGTGTGTCTGATAAATATGCAGCACTATCGAGAATCTTAGTATGAATAGCCCGCTACTTCTTATCATATTTTTCAGTTTTTGAAGAAGCTTTGGTTATTATAAAGACTGGATTGCAAAGTTTGCAACCCAGTCTGAGGCAATTAATGAATTGAAAGATAATGAAGATTGGAGAGGCCATAAGCAAAGCAAAGGTCACGTTGAATGTTACACCCTAAAGTGTTTGAGAGGGTGCCGACTCATTTACTACACCAGATGCCTTACTCGAGATGTCCTTCGTGTAACTTGCGTGTAAAGAAATTTTCTGTAAAGAAAGATCTGACCATACGTGACCAGAAATGAAGTAACACATATGTTATATACTTGGCCGAGAATTGGGCTTCACAACCCTCTAGGTAAATAATGTTTGTATTTAGAAATTGAATAACTACCTAAATTGTCATTACTCTTTTGAGTAAACACTACAAAGTTAACTGTGCGAGCAAGCTATTGACCTACTCATGTTTACAAACAAACCGGAGCGCCCCCCCCCCCCCCCCCCCGACGCCACGCATGCGCGATGGTGTGGGCAAGATGCTCGCTGTCGCCCATAAACAAATCATTGAAACGCAATGTTGTCGGCGTCGGTATGAGTCCCCGTGTTCTTTTTCGCATTGGAATTATTGATTCTACGTCTTTCCGGCAATGTTTACTACTTGAGTGGCATCAGCGAAATTACCGAGGCTCGTTGCACCGCAAAACTTCGCGTGAATATTGACATGCGGCGATTCATTCTGCGTGAACGCTACAGAATGGACACTAAAGCCTGATTGGCATGGTGAGATTCTGCTTGCAATTTTCAGTCTCGACGTCGCTCGGGCTGCAAAACCGCAAGCCGTAGCTGCGGTGGTTGACATCGATACAGAAAATCGCAAGCAGGATAGGTAACAAGTCAATGATGGCCACTGGTAACAATAATCAACATCTCCTTGTATCTACTGTTTACAACGAGCCTGCTTACACCAACCAACCTTCAAACTTAAGTCTTTTGAGGCCTTCACTTATTTCTTATCGCAATTACCGGACCAACATTTGGTCTATGGGCCGGTGCTGTCTAAAAGAGCAGACGACAAGCAGAAACGTTTGAAAGAGCAGACTTCAGTTTGTATGATCAGGTGGCAGTATGAACTTGAGGACACACTAAACATACTCCGCAGGTGGTGCGTACAACTTGACGGTTTCCCCACACTCATGTTGGAACAAAACAAATAAATGTGAAGACCACAAGTATCTGTGAATTCAACCCAAAGTGCTTCCCGCCCAAGCAATCATAGTCCGACGGCGTCTGGTTTTCCCTTTTCACGGCACATATCCACGTTCTCGGACAAACCGAGCACATGAAAACTGACCTTCAAACCTTTCTCGACGCTTTAGGTAAAGCCCCAGTCGCGACGTTTTGACGAGAATGCAGGATTTTGTCTTATTTCTTTCAAAGCAATGCATTAATCCACATCTCACACAGTGACTTCCGCCCACAGCCCCAGACCGGAAGTGCATTTGATGCGCCACCACCGTACCGTGACGTTACAGTGTTGAGTTTGTGTATATTCAAAATAGAAAAAGGTTTGAAGGCAACTGAGGAACAAGAAAGGACAGGATGCCTTACCACCACAGCGTAAATAACACATGTAGAGGCGCACCTCAGCAAGTTGCAAATTATCATGCGAGAACATGCTTACCTTTTGCGACATGCCACACATCAAACCGATGTTTGATTTCGGGATGGTTTTTTTTCATGGCGGCCTTCGCCTCCGAGTGCCTATCAGTGACAAGTACTTCAACTGACATGTCTTGCACCTTCAGATAGTTGAGTGCCCGTTCCAATCCCTCTACTTCCATGCGGTTACTTGATGAAACCTCCGTGGACTGAAAATAATTTTCAGAATGCTGTTCAGAAGCATGTTAAAGTTACGCTGTTTGCGACAGATCTAATGGCAATGGGACCCAACAGCTTATCATTATAACCGCCAGTTTCACCATTTCAGATAGCAGAAGGGACAGATGACAGAAGGTGAATCCTGTGACACACTTCTGTGTTTTCTGAAAAGCCAGTGGCTAACCCCAAAAACAAATCGGGGCTGATTGGAATAATAATAACTCATTTTAAGACTCAATGAGTAATAAAACATTTGCCGAGATTTCCAGGATATTTGCACTTTGATTCTAATTTTAAACAGTAGCACACTTCATTTTGTATCCAAGTTGGAACACCCTACCTTCACAAGCTCCAGATGAATGACCCGGTTGGCAGATGTCTCCATCAGGGTATATGTACCGAAGTCTGCCGAGTGCCCAGGTGTGTCGCATCTCCCATCTCCAGCGAGAGAGAGCTTCCTTCCGCGAAGTCCGTCAAGCAGGGAGGCTTGCTCAGAAAGCCACACCTGAAAAATATAACAAGCCTTGTCAGAGAAAGTTGGAAAGATATTGCATATTTTATGAACCTCAGAAACCGCAGGCAGCAGGTAGCTCCGCTGAAATTTGAAATACTGAGACTTCTGCAGTGATTGTATCCCCATGAAGGAGAAGAGCCTCAGCACTTTAGTGGGGCTGCTTCCTGAAAAAAGCACAGCACAACACATGGCGATGTTCCCCATGGGCTTTTTGTTCAGGACAGGCTGGCTTCGCCATGTGGTGGTGTGGAGCTCAGGACACTTGATTGACGCTCGCACCATTGTTCCGACGAATGCTAGCGAAACAGTGCAATTCGGTGCACCACACTGGGGGCACCTGCTGAGCAGCTCCATGAGGCATGATTTGAAGACTAGAAACTTCTTCTCATATATTTGTCCAGGATCTGGTTGAATGGAGGAGGCACCGACACTGAAAAAGAGACAATAGATTGTACCGAACTTTACACGCTGAGTTGCTCAGTGCACAATGCAGAGAAAGTAAAGGAAAAGCAAATTACTCGTTAGTTGTGTAGGCAGTTTGCACCCCCATGGCGAGACTGGTTCACATTGTGGATAACAAAGTTAGCCAGTGCGGTAAGTCTACTAGCCTGGCGTCTTTAATTAACATGAATCACATAGCAGCGATGACGCAACGGCACAGTATAATGATCAATGAGACCAAAAGGGAGGGGCAGAGATCGAACAAAAATGCACAAAAGCTTTTCTTCTGTTTCCTTCTGCCATGTTTCCAACCTTTTTGTACTTCCAGCATAAAGCATAAGTTGAGACTTACTTTTCTTCAGACTCCTTGTCGTCACAGTCCTCAGGACAGTACAACGGGTCATTGTCACTTTGCCTGCGCATATGAGAAGCATCCAAGTGCAAAACCATGTACACATATTGTAAGAAAACTCAATTCAATATTTACTTGCATCTATCTTATATACAAACAGCCCATCAGAAAACAAACAAACATTGGCATACCTATGCTATATTCACCCTAATCTGATTGCAGGCCAAAGCAACAAGCACTTTGACCCAATCCAATGGCTCTCACGTGACACATGACACCCTTGAAAAAAATACACGTTCAAGTGATCAGATGTAACATGCTACTAATATGCCGCCTCAGAGAAAACTGTATGAAAGAGGTTACACATAAAGATAGCACAAAGGACAAGAATTAGTCAAAAGAGGAGGCATGGAATTGCTGTAGAAGGCTTGTAGCTTTGGCTTCAAGCAACAGAGAATGCTGAATGGAGCGTAGACACAAGTATTAATTGGACTAAAACAAATGTCATTCACCTTCACATGCCAAAAGTTGACATTACACGCTTCAGTGAATCAAGCACTAGCCTTTAGCGACTTCCAGATTTGATTTAAAAAAAATATGTTGTCGACGAAACGTCGCAGGAGCATCTGTCCGCGAAACATTGCAGTGTCGACGAAAAGCGTATCTATGAATAGCTGTCCATGCAACGTAATTCCATGAAATTAGTTTAGATGAAACGATAGGGACCCAGAGCAGCACTTGCATCTTCTTTGGAAATCATAACTTGCAACAGACGAATACTGATTTTGGTAGTTTTTGATATGATATGCTGTTAGAAACCTGCTACGCATGTAAAGTATTAATACATAATGTACTCACATGTCGCAGTCGTCATCCAGACAAGCATCCACATCATAGATGTCTCTCCTGAAAATGGGTTGCCAGAGCTCATTTAAAAACCTGGCAAATACAAAGTGCGACAGAGGAAGAAACATGATGTACGCGGAGAACAAGTCATCTCCTTCTTGAGGAGAGAGCCGAGGAGGCAACAGCAGTGACGTCACAGCGCTGCGCAATGATTAAAGGATGATCTCGGGGCAAACACGACGGCATCACCTGCTAGTCGTAGCAGCAGCTGCCCCAGCCTTTTCTGCCCGAGCTCCATCAATTCCGTATGATTAAAGACTTGACCTTCATCGATTGGGAGAGGAAATACCTCAAATACGTTAAGTGGGTAGTTCACACAGAATCAGCAAAAGTAAAAAAATCTGAGATGTGACAGCTGGAAACAATGCAACGTATCGTGCGATTGGTGCCGCTCGTGCATATCAAAGCTCTGCCTGCTACTAAATCACTGCTTGTCCTTACATTTCTCTCATGCCTAAAAAAACTCCCATTGCAACAGCTAGCATACTTGTATGTGGACATGCAATCTAAAGGTATGTATAAGCGGTGATTGAGAGGTAGGTGGAGCTTTGGTACTGTGGAGACAGGGGCGGATCCAGAACTCCGTTTTGGGGGGAAGGGGGGGCGGAAAATTTTTAAGGATACCATTCTCCCATTCTTTCTTGTGCAAGGGGGGTCCACCCATGTCAAATTGCCCTCCGAGAAGGGGGGAGGGAGGGGGGTCGACTTGGATCCGCCACTGTGTGGAGACTGGTTATAAGTTATAACTAAGTCGGTTATAACGAAATAGCGGCTACAGCGAAGCGATCACGATTTCCTATTCTTTTCTGCACTTCGTTAACCAAAGTCGGTTATAACGAAATAACGGATATAGCGAAGTGATTTTTGACTCCCATTACTTTGTTATAACCGGTCTCGACAGCATGTGCGAGCGGCACGAGTCGCACGGTTCGTCACATCACATCTCTGGAAATTCGTCTTTTGTTGCTTCTCTGTGAACTACTCATTTAACATGGGGCAATTCACGAAACCAATGCGACTAAAACCGAACAAGAGGCAACTTATGCGAGCAAGGGACCTGACGCGGCATGCTTCTGTTGTAGCCACTGCAGTGCGGAAGACCCGTCCTGAGAGCCCCAGTGAGTGTGTAAAGGGCAGTGGCCACGCTCCGGTCGCACCAACGTAACCTTCGGGATATTTCCTCTTCCGTCCGACGAAGGTCAGGTCCTCGTTCATGCTGAATTGGTGGGTGTCGGACCGAAAGGGGCGGGGTTGGGGCCACTGCTGCTTCGACTAGCAGGTGACGTCGTCATGGTTTTCCTTGTGACATCACCACAGCCACTTTCTAAGCTCTCTCTGTGAGAGGGAGACGACTTGCTCTCCGTATAGGCACTGACTACTAGGCAGTTTTTCAGAAGCTGGATTGCATGAACAAAAACATGTCTAATGCCATGATACGAGTCACAACCTGCATTTCGCATTTAAACACATACCCGGAGAACTCTTCATCGGCCTCATCCAATGCATCAAGATCCTCGTCAAATTTGCCATTCTCCTCAGGCTTGCCACTGGACTGGCACAGTGCCATCCCCGACGGTGCTCTCTGATCGTCTTGTTTTTCGGTCTGGCAGCTTGCATCATGTAGTGATGGCTTTTCTTGAATGCCTAGAAAGTAGTGCATAACATCCTTGAACCTCCAACTTCAAATTACGTAAGTTCATAATGATACAACATGGCAGTTTGGGATCAGATTTGGGACTCATATCCTGCTTCTCGGCTATACTCCATCGCATGAATTGTGTGCAGCAGAGGCAAAGACACAGGCCCGAGCATGTGGCTTTCAGATTTGCTTTTTTTTTTTTTCACAAGCACTCGCGAAAGGAAAGCAAATCTGAAAGCCATGTGCCCCTGCCTATGCTTTTGCTGCACACAACTCCTGAGATAGAGTATAGATGTCTCATTAACCCAGTGTTTGGTTGACTGAGACATGTCAAACAACTGAGGTGAGAACAATATTAGCATTCTCCCTGTGATTATGACACTTAACCATAATTACAGATCATGATTAATATTTTTGTGGCAAACCCCACTTTATATGAAGGCCACTTGAAGGGTCTAAATTTTTAAAACTAGTCCTTCAGTACTTTACACTGTGGTGCAGCTTTATTTCTAATAAATGCTCACCTATTTCAAACTTAAATTTGATCAAAATTCAAATTTCAAGGTTTTACGTGCCAAACCTACAAGGGCATCTGGCACGCCCCTACAGGAGACTGAGGATTAATTTTCACCACCTCGGAATCTTTTGACGTGACACCGAAATCTCAATTACACGATGCCTTCTCCTAATAAGTCTCGGTCATATTGCGGGCGCCTCGGCCGGGATTCCGGAGGGCGGCACTTTGACGCGGAGCCACTGAGGCGGCTCTTAACTTTGGTGAGAGAAGAGGACAAGTGAAAATAAAATATTCTAATGTGTGTGTTAATTACTTACCAACATCTTTGCACCTGATATTCGTCTGGGTCTTTTTGCTTGTGCCTTGTCGTACATTGGCTTGGCAGCCAATTTCCGAATATTGTGGCAGCGCCAAAGGCAATAAGAAAGACAACAGGTCTGTCTCAGCGGAGACCTCTGCGCTGTCGTCGTTCACATCCATGACTGGATCTGTAGAAACTCCTTGATCGGAAGCTGCTGCCTCCCTCATTGCATCGTCGACCAGCTGTGTAGGCATTCAAATTGGTTGTCACCATCAAATTATGAAATATCTAATTTTTTGTTAAAGACAACAGTAGTGCCAGTTTCCCCACTCACAAGCGAATGTAAAAATTTGTAATTACTAAGTTAACTTCACATAGAAAGGCGTGGCTTCAACATTTTTAACATAAAGTTTGACTTTACATGATTAAGTAACGAAGGGCATCGGGAACTTTTGACGTGACCAGAAGGTTAGCTCTACGACGTTTTCTCTGCAACAGGCGTCTGTAAAATTACATCCACGTCAATCTCGATTCGAGGCCGGTCTAGGTTGGCTCAGTAAATCGGCGACTTGCTCTTTCAGCGAGCGACGGCTCGAGAAAGGTCGCTTTCCGGACAGCGTTTAGAACGGAAAATAACAAACTTTCCGAAATGTTGTGCCAAGAGCCGGAGCCGGACGTATTATGCAGGTAATCCACCAATCATCACAAGCCTATTTCCGGAATATTCAGTAGCTGGCGACTCATTTTAGATTTAGCAAAAAGCACTGCAAGCGCAAGCGCATATCGGCGCTAACGCACCTCCGGCGAGTCCGACACGGCCGTAGCTGGCATGCTCTCGCTGGCCGAGCGTTCGCACGAGCAAAGCCAACACCTTGCAAAGCGTCCGCGGCGAACTCGGCGAACCCCTCTCTCGTACTCTTTACCCAAGCGCAAGCATTACCAACCTGGGATCTCTTCCTCTTGATGGCCGCTCCTCTCTCGATGGGGGGTCGCCGGGGTTCAGTGTGTTTGAAGAGCGTAGGCACAGAGCCTCGCTTCAGTCTCCGGTTACAACTCGCGAGGCCGAACTCCAACTTCAAAAGCGTAGTCCCCTCGTAGCTGTCCGCCGTGAAGTGTTCCGAACACAAGCGTGAGCTGTTTGTCGGTGTCCAGTTCTCTCGGCGCACAGCTCGCGTCCATTGTAGCCGCAGGTGACTTTCCCCCGGAAAGCGATGATAAGAAACGCTGTGGTTGCCGCCGGTGTTGTTCGAGCAGCCAACCGCGCAGCACAACTCACCCGGCATTACGAATCCTCTTTCGCTGCAATTATGGATGATTTCTAACTCGAGAAGCAACGCAAACGAACATCAAACCGAACAGAAGCACCAGAACCTGCCATACTTCCAGTACCGCGCTTGCGATGCGCCCACCCGTGACGTCATCGGATAGGGAAAAGTAGGGATTTTTTGTTGTTGCCAGTAGAGAGTCGCCTGCTGGAATTTAGGCGCAGGGCGAAATCAGAAAATTCAATAACTCAACGAAAAAATTTTATTTTTATAAAATATTTTGGTTTCGAGCTGAGGCAGAGATACTGAGTGGGCATGCCAATTTTCAGCCAAATCGAAGACTATGAAAATATCGGCGGAGTTCCCCTTTAAGGAGGGGGTGATGTGGGGACCGTTGGTCGCCCTTCCCCGATGGCCGGTATAACGGCCGTGGTTCGAAACGCTCGGCCTGGCTGCCCTGAGTTCCAACCTGTTCGTGAAGCATAGGAGGGCCGCCTGGCTTGGGGGGCTCTCCTCCTCACTCTCTCCCGGGGGGACCTTTTCCCGTCCCCCCGCTCATCCGGGAACCTAGTTGTTTTGGGTGAGGACGACGCCCGCGGGGGGAGGAGGTCGACGCGCGTGCCCGACTTCGGGAACGTGGGGGACTCCTCCCGCGGATGCGATAGAGATCGGACGTGTCGCGAAGGACTTCCTTTGCCCGCTCTGGACGGCGCTGTCGGGACGGTGTCGACAGGGTGAGCCTTTCATCTGACCTTGTCGGCGCGGGGGGGTTTTGGGACAGTGTGTCTTCTGGTCTTCCAATAAACATCGTTGGACCCAGTCCTTTTGTGGTACGTGCTCCTCCTTTTTAGAGAAGCGGTCAGTTGTGCGGCTGACTTTCGGACCCGCCCGTAGCGGTGTTCTCGAGAGAAAGCTGCGGGGTGAGGGAGTAGGCTTGGCGTCTCCCGATTAGAGACCGCCGCTGAACCCTTCGGTTACCACCACCCGTGACCATCCCACAAACTGTAAATATACATTGAGCAGCATTGTGACTCGTGTCACGAATACTATCAGTTCAAAGGAATTAAGCAGCATTCTCCTATGTCAGCAATAGAATACAAGAAAGCAGAAAGTAGTAAATGCACAGGTAACAAGCAACCCGAGAATTAGAATAAAAGAGGGAGTGAACACTTTAGTAATAACATAGTATATCCCCTGACTGCTCCTCATCCCCTGCTGGGGTTTTTTTTTGCACGTTGGCTTGGTGGAACTTTAATGTTAGTAATGTACCATGATGCTCTACAGGACATTTAAACACATTTATTCATTATTATCTCATCTAAAGAAACCTCAAGATGAGGAGGAAATGGTTACAACTCATCAACTTCGAGACTGCGGGTGTGCTCAAGAGGGGATCAGTAGACCAATACTCGGCAATGGTGCCCTTTCCTGCATGTGTCATGATCATTACGACAGCAAGAAATACGTATAACTCACATGGAGTCGCATCCCTCCACTGGTGTATACGGGATCCGGCCGCTGGCGTCGGCGTGGCAACTACTTGGCGCAGGAAAATGCTTGTCTGCTCCACAATTGCATCCACAATATCCAGCATATAAAAACTTCCAAATTCTCAAGCTCACTGGATGCTGCTGTGATGCCATTGCAGATCCCTGAAGATGATCGGTCAAAAGCGTGCTCCTGAGGTTTGAATTCTTTCTTCTTCCAGCAGAAATTCTGCTCGTCACATTTTCTCTCTTGTTTGGATCCTTCGGCGGCAGGTGTCATTCGCTCTCGTCACTCGACAAGTCACTTTGCTGAGCTCCTTCATCGCCATCACTTTCATCTGAGTTAGAATTCATCAACAATTCGTGAATTTCTTCGTCCGTCAAAGCACGGACGCACGTGGCACGCTGACTCGCCACGGCTCATGGCTGCGCTGCCGAGACGACGAAGCAACGCGGATGCACAGAGAGTTTGGCCAGTCTATGATCTCGCTGCCGTAACGCCCTCTTCCCGATTGAGCCAATCAGCCCGCGGCGCAGCTCGAAAGGCGTGAGCGCATGCGCATGAACTCCCGGCTGCTCCCACCTGAGCAAGGAGGGCCGCCATTTTCATTCATTCGCCCGGAGGAATGCATGGGATCGACATCCGAATTTCGGTTCTTTCCTTTTATTTGACAGGCTCTGGCAAGAAACTGATCTAGTGTTATTCCTCGGTGGCTTAAAAAGCTAACGAATTAAGTTTCTTCGCGTTTGAACGCAAACTTTGATTCGGGCGAAAAAGAAATAAGCCCGTAGCAGATGACGCGTAGTCTCAACAGTGCTCTGCGCTGACAGCGTTGCGTCAAAATGGCGGTTGTCTCCTGTTTGCTCCCTTCTTTTTGTCTCGCTCCTTCGCTGCTCTCCTCCCTTTCCTTCACTTTTCTCCTCTCCAGCGCCTTCGTCGCCGCACCCACTGGCCAGACTCTCCCGATATACGGCTCTGCGGATGTAGAAACATGCGCCCCATCTTTTGTCTGAAATTTACCCTACAAAATTAATGTGTTTTGGTGACCTCTTTATACTGTATAATCGCGTGTAAGGGCCGCACCCCCGTATTTAGGACAAAGTATTGCAAAAAAAAATTACAGAAATTATTCGTGTATGCGCCGCACCCCCTTGTTTTGAGGCGCGCCGACTGTAATGCCACGTTTCTATGAATATATTTCGCTGGGTGGCGCTAGCCACCACCCGAGCACGTAGCGGCACGCGTCCGCATCCCCGATATTTGCTCTCCACTCATCCGTATCCCCGCATGGCAAAATAGCTCTCAACCTCGATCGTGGTCGGCCGCACTGTCGGGATGCATTTATGTTGCGGCAAGGCATTGAGAAAAGATGAACGATATGTCAGGTTCCGTGGTAAGCGCGAGGAATGGGGATTCAGCGGGCTCGGCTCGCGCGTGCACTCAGGTTTCCGAACGCCACTGTACGCTCTGGGGAGGTTTCCTCTTGTTCTTCGATTCGTATCAAAGCGTCGTGATTTGTCTTGCGTCTTGATTTGTCTGCCTTTTCACGCAGTCTCAGAGCTATGGGCAAGTACCACTTCAACAGTCATACGGGATTCAAGTCGAAAGTTGCCGCGCATGCTATCAAGTACGGCAAAAAAAAAAAAAAGAAAAAAAAAGATGCGTATTGCGCAGTACGTAAACTAATTAAATCCGACTGACGACTGAGTCCGGATTCCGGAGTGAAGGCGCTTCCGACCAGTGCAGCCGAGCGCGCTCATGTACGTTCATTTCAAAATGTGGATGCAGATTTTTTTTTTTTTTTATCCGTGTATGGGCCGCACCTCGGAAATTTGCCCTCAAATCGGGAAAACATAGTGCGGCCCTTACACGAGTTTATACGGTAGATGGCAGGACATGACCGCTTTATTTTTTTTTTTACACGAGTTGTCTCGGGAGTGGCAGGGAGTTAATTCAAAAAGCAACACGAGTATACTCGGGAGTAGCAGGGGGTGTGCATAGGTGGTCGCCCGAGTTATCTCGGTAGTGGCAGT